>VXAX01004567.1:304026-316946 GCA_013399835.1 Leptocoma aspasia | reverse complement strand
GAAGGGAAGGGAAGGGAAGGGAAGGGAAGGGAAGGGAAGGGAGCCTGGCCGGAGCCGCGGGGTGTCCCAGGAAGCAGGGGCAGGTGCTGCCTGGCTCAGGAGCTGTGGGAGGGCTCTGGGCATCCTGCGAAAGGCATCCTGGGCTGCTGTCTCCAGGGGTGGCCCCGGGAAGCCTCCCCTGCAGCACATCACTGGAGGAGGTGATAACGGTGCTGCCTGTGCCAGGCAGAGCCAGGCAGCTTCAAACAGCATAGCTCAGCTCACTCCAGGCTCCTCGGGCTGCTTCGGGTGCCTCACAGCCCCTCACGAGCTCTTGGGTACCACAAACACAAAAATCTCTTCGTCAGAAACATTGTTCTGTCCCATGGAAGGAAAAAAAACCACTCTAAAATGTGATGAACTGTTCTTCTCTCTTCTATTACAAAGTGGTAAGAAAGGCGTGGCTTTAAATAGTGTACACAGCTTGGGAGAAGTGGCACAGATGTACAGATAGCAGCGATAGCAGCAGAATTTTGTCTACTAAAAGACAGCACACTGTCAACTGAAAGGAAAGAAAATCTAGTTTTATTTTCAGTGGATCTTTTTTCAAAACTTTAGACTTGTTTTACTAAAATAAAATCAACTTTTCAAGTTTTCAAAAAGCTTTCCATTGAATCACATTCTGCTTTCTCTGCAGTCTTTTCTTCAGCCTTACTGATTATCATGTAAGTCCCAAAATGTTTTTCTGGGGAGAAAAAAACCCTAAAATTTCAGTTGTTAAAACCTAAACTCATATTTCAGAACCTTCCCAACTGCTGCCCTACTCAAATTCCTCATTAGAGAAGAGACACAAACACTTGTCAAGTGCAGTGAAGACACCAGATATCTGAAGGCCAGTGAGGAAGACAAAACGCTGTGAGGAATTCTGAAGTGATTTACAGCCCAGACCAAATTTATTTATTGCAGATTACTTTGTCTAATCCTTCTCCTGATGAAGTTATCTCTGCCTTCAGCATTGGGTGTCAATGACAGAAGCATTACTACTATGCATCAAAACATTGCTATAATTTCTCTCACAGATCTATACCAGGCACAATAAGTTGCAATGATTTTTGCAGATAAAAACCTGCAAGAAAACAGCTTTTTTCTTGTTAGCCAGCTGGAGTTAAAACAAGTGACAGCCAGAATGAGCAGACACTCCTGGAAGTTTCAATGAGAGGATCTTAATTACAAGTCACAAGAGTAGGGGCCATCTCCTCTGAGGCCAGGACATTTGAATGTCTCCTTCTGGCTTACACGATTTTTAGAAAATGTGTTTTTCTATTTAGAACTCCAGGAAAAGAAATAAATTGAGTCAGCAAACAGGTTTTTCAAGGTATGAATTTTGAAGTTACATTTTAGGAAAAGTGAGTTGCAGCTAGTCTGCGTAAAAATGAAAAGATACTTATTAGCATTTAAGGATTACACCTTGGAATGCTACACATAAAACAATGTCACTTCCTCACTCTGCTGGTGACATCAGTGCTGATGCTCCTACAGGGAATGGCTTTGGCCATCTCCAGAGGCTCTGTTCATCCCCACAGAGAGCTGCAGGGTGGGCTGAGTGAAAGCCCTGCTGGGATTTTCTCCTTCCACAACCCCATCCCATTTCCAAAGAGAACCAACATTCCCAGCATTGCTGATGGACTCAGAGCACTTCACCAGATTTTAGCCTGGTCCTTCCCTGAGCTGTAACTCCTAAAATAGGGTTTTTCTGCCTGGAGAAGAGAAGATTCCAGGGAAACCTTAGTGCAGCCTTTCAGTACTTATAGGGCCCTAGAAGAAAGATGGGGACAAACTTATTGGCAGGGCTTGTTGTGACAGGACAAGGAGGAATGGCTTTAAACTGAAGGAGGGTTGATTTTTATTAGATCAAGGTTTTTTCAGGATGGTAAAACACCAGCACAGGCTGCCCAGAGAGGTGGTGGATGCCCTATTCCTGGAAACACACGAGGTCAGATTGGATGGGGGTCTGAGCAACCTGCTCTAGTGGAAGGTGGCCCTGCTTATTGCAGGGGGATTGGAGTACATGAGCTTTAAAGGTTCCTCCCAACCCAAACCATTCTATGAAAAACGGGAATAACCACTTCAGCACTGAGGTTGGGCTGCAGTCCCAGTGAGGGCAGCTCTGGGAGAAAGCCAGGAAATCTTTGCTGGGAATGCTGTCAAAAGCAAGGAGGACAAGTATTGTGCTCAGGGGTCCAAATAAGAGCTGGGTATAAAGTTCCTGAAAATAGATTTTCAACACATTTCACTCGTTTTCTTCTGCTTTTGAACTGTTCACTGTCACCTCCAGTGCATTCCTCACTCGATCTGCCGTTGGCTTGGTAGACCAACACATGGTCCCCACTTCTGGGTACAGATTTATTAGGATCCCAACTTTGTCTGAGCAACATGATATATGCTACTAAATAAAGGACATATTACAAATACAGGCCTTGGATATCAAGCATCATGCAATCTTCCCTTGTGAAAACAATTCAGCCAAAATTACATACATGGAAAAAACCAGAGTTAGTCAGGATGATTTATTAATTGTACATAACATGCCCGAAGGCAGATTGGGAATGGAATTCAGATGGATGGACACAGAGGAGGATTAAGCCAATAATGACAAGGCACGGTGCAACTTCTTAGTCACAAACACTCTAATCACATGAAATTATTTCCACAGATAGATGTAGATATTTATACTACAGCAGGAACTGCCCTACAGTTCCTCTCAAACATTACAGAAACTGAAATGCTGGTGTGATGAAACTTTTATGCTTGCCAGAGACTTTCTGCAAGTCTCTTTCATATCAAAATTTGACAACCAAGTACTTTATTCCTAAGTCTGACAGGTGCTCCAGTCATTTAATTGGGAAACTTGCTCTTGGCTTAAGTTCTGCCACATCAGGACTAGATGGGACTCTTTCCATATTAAAAAGGAAAACAAGAAAGGAGCTAAAAAGGTGTGGAAAATTGCACAAGAGACCACTCTTGTTACCTGAAAACAAATCTTGGGGTTTCTTCTGAGTGATTTAAAACTTTCTCTCATAGGACTTAATTTAGCTCATGATTTGTAAATACTTTGCAGAAGTGTTCTGTGCTGGTCTGGCTTGCCCATTAACTGGCCATGGTGATATTTCTTGCATTTTCCCTGCACTGGCCATTGCCAGGCTGTTGCAATAAACTAGCCACATTCTGGTCCATCAAGGAAAGCCAAATAAATGCTCTCCTTCAAAGGGGAAGGATAGAGAGGAGGAGCAAGGATTGGTAGGAGTGCCACAAGTGGCTTGGAAAAGATTTTTAATTTGTAAATAGCAGGAGATCTCAATCCCATTCCCAAATGCACAAGTGGCCCTGGAAGTCCTAATTAAGGAAATCCTACATTAGAGCCCCTCACCCCTCTCAGGTGAGGTTTACATGGACCTGTGAAGTGCAGCACAGCCAATTCCTGTTCCAAAGAACCCTCCTGCCAACAGGAGTAAGGCAAGACCAAAGAGCAGTTTCACATCAGTAATTAAACCTGAAAGGAAATCCACACTCTCTGATCCTCCCAGGTGCACGTGCTGCACTGTTTCCTTGGAATTCCCCTGTTTTGGGGAGGCAGAGGTGGGAGAAAGGCTACAGATGCTGTCAGACAAAGAGCTGGTCCCTGTTACTGTTGCAGATGGTGGAAGCAGAATCCTCTTTCTTTTCACACTATCAATTAAGCAATGTTGCCAAACCCACATCAGCTTCTCAGTCAAACATTTCATTTCTCAGCAGTCTGTGTGAAGTTTGAGAGCCACAGTATGTTCTGCCAGCGGCCTCCAGAAAGCTGCTTTGCATTGTTTTGCTTAAATGGCTACAAAAGTGCTGTCAGAGAGACACTGTCAACTGCAGCTTTTGTGTTTATGTCTTTTTTACTTTAAAAAAAAAAAAAAAAGAGAAAGAAAAAAGAAATAAAACCTTGTGGAGTTGAAAGAACTGATTTCTGCTTGTTTTATCAGTCCTTTTTACATTTCTTTGGCAGACATTGGATTTTCCTCTCCACTATTCACAGTGCAAGCATATTCAATATTGAATAGACCTTTTTGACAGTTTTTGAACCTGTTCCATAAGATTCCAAATGCACTGATTCATGGTGATTTGTAAAGTTCCTACAACATTAAAAAAAGTCCACCCTGATTCAAGAATTGTTTTACATTGGGATAATTTAAAACTTCTGCTCCTTCATCTGCATGATTTCTCAGAGCCAGAAAGAAACACTTTCACAACAGACTTGTCTGCCTTGTGCACTGAGAGGGATACAACAGCAAACACTCACTGCCTACAAGTCAAGAAATCTAATTATCTAATATTACAAAGGCTCTGCTTTTGTCTTTCAACACCTAAATGGGGGTAAAATGCTGGTCTTGGAAAGAATAGACCATTGATTCTCATATTTTAATGAGTATCAGTGAGAAACAACCACTGGACACATTCAAACACAAACTAAATTTCACTGCTATGGTTGTAGATTTTTTATTTGCTGCACACTCTCATTTTTGAGTTTCCCAGCAGCCTGGGTATATATTTTTTTCCTCAAGCATCCCCTCCATTCCCCTAATGCTGCTTCTCTAACAACCAGCACCATGGAAGCAATACTGATTATAGTTTAAAACTGCTCCTGTTTTCTTACTTCAGGGGTATTTCCAGCCTGATCCTCACTTTGGAAAAGCAGAGGGGAATTGGTGTAAATTAATAAACGACAATAGTGATGATTACAGTAATGTGTTATGAGCTATTCTCAGCTGCTCCCAGACACATGGAGTGGTGGTTACATTTTCTATTCTGCGGCCAGCATAAAGGAAATAAATAAAACAGTGGTTCTCAATTTGTTGTCCACAGATTCACTGGAGTAATTCCCACATAAAGCAGTGAAGTCTATGGTCACTGAGTGCAAATTCAATACGCAAGAGCCCACATGTTCTAGTGGAAATTTTTTTTGTAGCCCACAAACAAAAAAAAAGGATGAAAACCACTGAGGACTGAAGCACAAACAAATAGAGCATTAGATCTCTCACATATGTCCTCCTGGGGAAAAACTCCCACAGAAAGCACCAGGAATTAAATCTATAGAAGTGTAATACAGCTCTATGGAATTTCCTCTGAAGGCCTATAGAATTTAATACAGCAGGGAGTCCTTTTCAGAGCCCTTTTTTTCAGACAACTCACAGAAGGATATAATTCTAATGAATGGGATTTAAAAAAAAAGTAATAGATCGACAATAATCTTCTATTAAATTATTTCCCATAGAAGTATTGACAGCAATAGCTATTAACATTATTTTATAAAACTGGAGAGATATATTGATTAGTGGAGCCATTCTATCCTGGCACAGAGAACTCAGGCAATTTATGTTGCTATTCATTGTTAGGCAAAGGGGTTTGTTCTTTTTCTTTTTTTTTTAACATCTGGAGTCCCATGAATAATTACTTTAATTAAAATAAGAGACTATTTTATCTGCTCTCCTTGACAAGAACTTGCCTCATGCTACCTGGCAAATCCACTACTGCCACCATGTAAATACTTTTCATGGATTTTTTGTGATCTAAGATGCAATTTCCCCTGGGGATTCCCAACTCTTGGACTTTGCCTGAGCATCCCCAGGTCACCCAGGGAGGAGCAGCCAGGGCAGCAGAGCTGGGCTGGCTCAGTGAAGGACAAAGGATTGGTTCCATGGCAGTGACAAGCCTGGGGACAGCAGAGCTCCTTGCACAGTGAGTGAGGCGGGGACAGACAAACTGTAAAAGGAGAGGGAATTGTGGAATTACAGAATCATTTAGGTAAGAAAAGCCCTGTAAGACCATCGAGTCCAACTCTGCCAGCACTTCCAAAGCCACCACTGCCCCATGTCCCCAAGTGCCACATCCACACAGATTTTAAATCCCTTCAGGGATGGATGGAGACTCCACCACTGCCCTGGGCAGCTGTGCCAGGGCTGGACAAACTTTTGGGTGAAGCAATTTTTCCCAATATCCAACCTACACCTCCCCTGGCACAGCTGGAGGCCGTTTCCTCTTGTCCTGTCCCTTGTTCCCAGGTAGAAGAGCCCGACCCCACCTGGCTGCCCCCTCCTGTCAGGTTTGCTTGTCCTAAGGAGTGGGTGACAAAGGAAAGGGAGAGAAGAGATCAGGCTTTGCAAATTCCTCCTGTCCCAGCTTTCTCCCCTTCCAGTTACAAAGGGGAGGGAAAAAAGGTAACAAAAACAACCTTACATGCCTTGTAGTGCAGGGGTGTGTGAAACTGATTAAAATATCCTGCAGAAAATAGTAAGTCTCTTTGGGTCTGATGATTTTCTCTAGATCCTCATTAGTTTTATCGTAGATTCATCTCTAATCTTTCCTTCAGTGAGGTGGCAAAGTCAGATTTGCAAGGGTCTATCAGACAAAAGCAAAAAGTCAGGGAAGGAAAAGCTGTTTTTTCCTTTGATGATGCAATTATCTGGAAAGAATTTTTTTTTTACAATTTATTTCTTGTTGTCTCCTCAAGTGCCCTTCATTTTGTCTTCTTTTCCCTCATGCACCCGAATATTGGCTAAATACAGGGAAGCAAAATACTGAATTCTACCAAATTTGGGGACTCAACCTCACAGGAGCCTGAGCCTGATTTTTTTTTTCCCCCAAAGAAAAATATGCTCTCCATGCTAAATCCTAGCCCCACTGAAGTCAGTGGCAAAATTCCTAATGCCTCCCTCCCCTGGGAGCAGGATTTGGCCTGGCAGGGATGGACAGTAGCTAAACCCACCACCTCCCATCCCTGGAGATCTTCCCAAGGCAGCAGTAATCAAAATAATTCATTTGCAGTTCTAAGCCTTTGATGCATGACTGCTGAGAAAGAAGATTTGTGAAAGCTGTGACAAACTTACACCTCAGCTTTCAGAAAAGGAGAAAAAAATCTGTTACTGGAAAATTTGCCAATTTTTCCCCTCTAGCCCTTAATGCAGAGCAATCCATTTGACCATATAATTATTACTCAAAGGAAAGGAGTTGGTAAAAGAAGCGTAATTTATGAGGGTGAACAAGGAAACAGATGAGATATATGGAAGAAATATTAGCAGAAAAAATACAAAAAGAAGAGAAACAATGCTGTATAATGCTGTCAGACCTAAATCAAAGTCAGAAAGGAAAAAGGAGATGCTCATGTACACAGATTATGCCACCATCAGTTTTTGCTGGAGAAGGAAGAACCTTGGCAATCAAGATTATCTGATAATTACCTTTCTTAATGCATTAAATTCACTCAGCTTCACCTTCAGGCACTAGCTGAAGAAAATAATGACACACATCCTCATGGTTAATGGTTAAACCCTATTTCCAAGAAATCTATTACATGTGGTGTCACCTAGAAAGCCACACAATAAAGCATCTTTAAAAGAAGCACTGATAGAAAAGGATGGGATTTGGAAACATAAATAGCAGTTGTTTGCATCAAAACATTTTAACGTGCAGGTTTTAGTAATACTAATGAAAGTTTGATTGTCTTTGTTAATTAGCTCCCCACCCTCCTTTGTCAGCTGCAGAACAAACCTTCTCCTGCCAGCATCTCAGGATGCATTAGACATCATTAAACATAATTTTAAAATGAATGTTTCATTTAAAAGAGATTAATTTTCAAAGTATGGCAGTGCTTGAAAACTAATCTGTACAATGATACAGCTGCTGAAGAATACCTCCACCTCCTAATTCCCAGTATTTATGGACAGATCAGTCCACGTGCTGCTGCTAATGAGGTTTGGAGGATCTATTTGATAATCTACTGGCTCACAAAGGGACTTTGCCAAGTGGCCAACCCCTTTCCCATAGGATGTGCAAACTAGCCTTGGGCCAGCTGAGAGCCAAACACATCATCTAACCAGTCATACAAGCCCTGGAAAGAACAAATTTAACCTGAATCTGCTTTTCATCCCTCCCTGCACATGAGGACATGTCCCTAACAGGCAGCATCTCCAAGATGAGGTCCTGGTGGGATGAGCCCAGTCTCAGAGAACCGGATGCTCAATCCAGCACATTCCCCATGGTGTAGACCCCCTCCACAGAACACTCCTTTTCCAGACCCTATCCTCTGCTATTTCCAAAGGAGTGATGGAATTTCACCTCAAAACACTCTGCAGGGAGTTGTTGGGTTGTTCTGGGTGTTTGAATTAGTCACACCAGACACCAGCAGGAACCAGAATCTTCTATGGTTCACTGACATCATGGGGTCAGCGTGGGAGAAGAAAAACGAACCAAAGCTGCTTTGTAAATACAGAATGAAGGATCATTTTTATGTGAAAGTTGGTTGTTCTTACAGAAATTGACCAGTTTTTTTCTTACGAATAATTTGTTGCTGAAGAAATGGTCATTTCTACTGGCAAACAAGTGAGGTGTCTGTCTGCAGCATGCACAAATTCACGTGCTTCCACAAAAACCTGGGAAATGGTTCTTCCCAACTAGATGCCCTTTATCTCACAGTGGGTTACCTTTAAAGTGTAAACTAAAACTTTCTGAGACAAAAAGACCAAGAAATTTTAGGTAAATCTAAAATGGTCTGTGGACTGTCATTCCTCCAGCTGCTCCACTGAAACACAGGGAAGGAAACCTATCAGTCACATCATGGAACTGCTTTAATGGTGCATAATGAAATGGAATTTGTTACAGGATTTGGGAAAAGAAATTAGAGCTTACCAGGACAGCTGATTGTCTCCCATGCTAATATAACTCTGGTGACTCCCACGGGACTCCTGCCTGTCATGGACCTTAATTTAAGCCAAATCTTCAGCAATGTCCGTGAGTAAAGACAGAAATTTAATAACTTTCCTGAAGTCTCAGGAGTTGATGAGATTTCAGCATTATCTTTGGGCACAATAAATACTAAAATGGAAGCTGAATTGGTTTTCACTTGCTATCATTTGAAAGTGTTCTTGTTATTTTTTTCTATGTGCATTGCTTAATTAGAAATACAGGTGCATTCACTGAGCTGTATTTCACTGCTCAACTTAAAAAGCCATTTTTAAACTACTGATACAAAGCAAAACAAATACTTGCTGTTTAATTGGTTTTACTAAAAATAATTTTAAACTAGTAATTTTTAAAATAATTAATTTTAATTATACAGTGCAAATATTTATCTGTTAAGTGAGGACCCATAAAATGAATATGAGAAAGGAATAAAGGTGTCACTACAAGGGATGAAATGGGCAGCTTCTGTGTCAGTTACTAACGATTGGCCATTGTAAATAAGATTTTCCCTTCTGTTGTATGACATTATTTTTGATAGCTTTTGTACAGACTAACCACTGAAGCACTTCACGTATGACTCAGAGTGTAATTTTATTCTACCAAAGTCAGGACTACAATGGACCTTTCCAGGATTTACAGAGTCTCCAGTGCCCTGTAGAGTGGAGGTGAGCAGAGCCGTGTCCCAGACATTTCGTGCTGCACTTGGCAGAGCCCAGCTTGGCCCAAGAGAGGCTGTTTATCAGTGCTGCTGTGCAGCCCTGCTCAGGGAATGCCCCAGCAGCTTTCCTCGAGCTCTTAGGGGTCGTGTTGGAGACCAAAAGCCATTTTTATCACCTACTGCCTGCACCTGACAATCACATATTATCTACAGATGTCATGGCATTATTCCTCTCCTGTGCAGGACTCATGGAAAATGCTGTTAAGTCGGTCCTTCAGCTCTCCCAGGTGAAACAGCCACATCTAAACCCTGATTCTGTGCACGTTGGTTACTTAAGCAGATTCTCTGGAGTTTACTGCAGGAGAAAAGCAACCTAGATTTGGTCATTAAATTTAGATTTTTTTCGCTCTTTTTATTCACACAGTCAAAAAATGTATTTGTATCATTTTGCTTTTCAATTGATGGAATAAAATCAGCTGCATAACAAGTGTCCTTGATCATGAATTATATAAAGCAATGCATTTATTTGGAATTCCAAATACACAAAAGAATTAAAGACGGTGAATGAGAAAATACACCTGCCAAAAGAAGAAAGGATCCAATTTTCCACGCATAGTACAGATCATATTCCTAAAATGGCCGGAGCAGTGTGAAAATGTTATTCTAAGGGACATATCCTGACAGTCCCTCTGATAGATGCACCTTAATTGTTGACTGACTTGAGATTTTAGGTACCTGCACCGGGGTCAGTGAGCAAGGCCAGGTGGGTTCATCTCATGGAACTGCTTAATCTTTAATGCAATTAATGGAAACCCTGCAGAACCACAGAGAGAACCCACTCTGCCCCATGTCTGCATTCCCATCTTCCCAGCAGCTATATCCAAAATGTAACTGTGCCTCTAGACAGAAATCCAATCCATGGAAGTTCAACATAAGGATGGTCATGCCTGGGGTGAGACCAGAGGTTCATCTCAGGTAGGTACCTCTGTTCTAGAGGGGCCAGACCAGTGTTCCAGTAAATATTTGGAAGCAAAGGGTTTTTTGAGCATGAGGTTGGTTTTATGGATTTATTAATCCCTCACTGGATTTCCTTTCCATGAGAAAATGCATTTCTGTCTGAGGCTATAGGAAGCAATATGAACCTTCAGGTGCCACTATCCCCCTCAGATCCAGATCTCAGAATGAGAACCATTCAGGTTGGAAAAGACCTTTAGGATCACCAAGTTCAACAGTCAACCCAGCACTACCACCATGGTCACCACCTAAACCATGTCCTTAAGAGCCATATCCACATGTTTTTTAAACACTTCCAGGGATAGTGACTGCACCACTTCCTCTTCCAGGTTTTCTAGGTCTCTTCATCTCCAACAGTGCTCATCCATCAGATTAGCAATAGCAAGTATCTGCTTTTGCAAATCAGCCTAGGGACAGAAGAGGACAATGCCTACCCTGTGAGGCAGGCATCGAGGGCAGTCAAACTGACCCCACAAGAAAAAGTCCTCTCCAGGAGACACTCAGCTTGAGATGTCTTTGGTCCCAGGCTGCAGGTGGGCATCCACAGCTCACCTGAGCTCACCAGCTCAGACAAAATCTCCTCCCTACTGAACACCACACACCAGCCAGGCAGGTGGAAACCCTCACATTTTGGTGTCTGTGCCCTATGATCTGTGACCATTTTAAATGACACCATCAATGGCTACTGAAAAAAAACCAAATTCAAAACAAAGGACCTAGTCCTGGCTCTATGGTTAAGGATCCAGAGCAATTCCAAAGCATGTAAGGAATTATCAAATTAATTTAAGTTCCTGGGCAGCCAACTGGACTGGGTTCAGTCTGAGACCCTGGGCAGAATGGATTCCAGCCAATATTAATAATTGCTTTACTAATTTAGGTTCTTTGTTTAGAATCTCCAAATTATAATTCAGGGTCTGAGGCATCTGCCATTCCCTTCCACAAAAAATTAGAGCACCTGGATGACAGTATTACTATTTTTCAGCTCTTGTTGAGCATAATAGTTTTGAGATCTTGAAGTTGGTGATGTGCTTATTTCACATAGTTTGGTGATTTCCTTGCTTTCTTTGATCCTTTGGAAATGACTGGAACCATGAATATCCTCTGGGTGACCACCTTTGACAAAAGGGAATCACTGCTCAGCAATACAACTGATTTTATCTGCATTAAAAAGAAGAAAGAGAACTCCACGCCACCATTTTTCCACTTTATTTGTGCAATAATGTGAAAGCCCAGACCAACTCAAAATTATGCAAAATACCAGGATACAAAGTGTCTAATTACATTCTGACTTTACTGCTTTCTAACACCCTAAGTCAAAGTAGGTGAACTATGAAGAATATGAAATAATTGCAATCATTATCACATAAAATGCACTGTATATGATTTTAGAGTGGTTTTGGGCTAAATCTGTCTTTAGCTTAGCCTCATGGTATAAAGTCCCATTTGTGCTAATAATTCCAAACCCCAGTTCAGGGGAGTGCAACAAAGCTTGATGAAAGCCAAATTTGGGGGGGTTACTGGAGTATTTAATTCCTCTGGTACATGAAAAATTCCTCTGAAGAAGAAATCTTGGATATTATTCCACTGATGTTACCTCTGGCAGAGTCTCATGGAAGTGATGAAAATGGAATCAACCTCTCAAGATCTGGGCCTTGCACAGCTGAATTTCCATGATTATATGTCAAGATAGAGAACTTTAATTGCTTATATCTATGCCACATTTTACGAGATCTGCTACAAGCCTGTAGCTATGAGATCTGCTACAAGCCTGCAGTTCAATCCATTTGCTCTTAAAATCAGCTTCTTAAATAAATTTTTAAGAAAACCCTCATCTCAGCTCAGCTCTTTTATCCTTTATTTATGCTTTGTTTAAAATTACCAGAGTTGATAAGACTGAGCGAGGTTGCTTTGCACCTCTCAGAAGATGTGTGCACATTAAACATATTGGCAATATTTATTTATTCTGCCATCTGTCCCACCAGCTCCACGTTCTCAACAGTTTGGCCTAGAGAGGGCCAAAAATCACCTGAGCATCATAAACCGAGTCCCCGGCTGTCAGCGTAACACATTGAGCCCGCAGCTGCTGTCCTGCTGCCTGATTTAATGAGGTTCCTAAAGTATGTGGACAAGTATTCGGGCTCTTGGTTGCCATGGCGATGGAGCGGGCGCTCGGAGCGGGTGTCAGCAGCATCCCGATCAATGGCAACCAGCTCGCGGCCCATCAGCCCTGCAGATGCGCCCGGCCGGCTCTGCCCGCCCGGACACGGCGGAACTGAGCCCGGACACCCCGGCTGGCTCTGTCCCCACAGCCCGGCCGCCCTGTCCCCACAGCCCGGCTGGCTCAGCCCCCACAGCCCGGCTGGCTCTGTCCCCACATTCCGGCCGCCCTGTCCCCACAGCCCGGCTGGCTCAGCCCCCACAGCCCGGCTGGCTCTGTCCCCACATTCCGGCCGCCCTCTCCCCACAGCCCGGCCGGCTCTCTCCCCACAGCCCGGCCGGC
>VXAX01004567.1:260248-303862 GCA_013399835.1 Leptocoma aspasia | reverse complement strand
CCCCACAGCCCGGCCGGCTCAGCCCCCACAGCCCGGCCGGCTCTGCCCGCATGGACACGGCGGAGCTGAGCCCCCACAGCCCGGCCGGCTCTCTCCCCACAGCCCGGCCGGCTCTCTCCCCACAGCCCGGCCGGCTCTGTCCCCACAGCCCGGCTGGCTCTGTCCCCACAGCCCGGCCGGCTCAGCCCCCACAGCCCGGCCGGCTCTGCCCGCACGGACACGGCGGAGCTGAGCTCCCACAGCCCGGCCGGGCTCGGGGCACGGGACCTGTCCGAGGAGCAGCCCTCTGCACGGAGATCAACACGTTGTTGTTCGCTCTGTCTATTCTCTCACTGTTTTGCAAACACGGTGTTTTGTATCCTCTAAACTCGATCACTTCCCTCAGGTTCCAAGACAAACCTAGAATCATGGAATCACGGATTATGCTGAGTTGAAAGGCCAGCAAATCCAACTCCTAGCCCTGTGCAGGACAGCCCAACAATCCCCCGTGTGCCTGAGAGCATTGTCCAAACTTGGTCAATACTATATTCCCCAGAGGAAAAGGATTCATCCATGGTTGACTCAAACATCTCTGAACTTCCCATCACTTTTCACAGCATTTACTGCAATAGAGCAGCACCTACATTTCTGAAGCCAAATGCTTTTTTACTGAGTCAATTCACCTGTTTTCAGAAGACAAACATTGATGTGCAATCTCTGATTCGTGTAGAAGTTTCCTCACCCAGAAGGAACTGAAAACCAGAGTAGCAATCCAGTGACAGGGAGAAAACACGTCATACCAGATAACTCAGGTCGGATTCCCACACATTTCCACCACAGCAGAAAGGGACAGAATTTTTTCCCACGTACTTTCAAAGCTAAGATGTTTTAAGTGTATTTTTCCTTCTGTTCAGATGCATGAAAGGGGTAATTTACCTATTTCAGTATATCTGGAACACTCAAACCTGAATGAAAGGTTGTCCAGACACTCATCACGCCCCAAAAAACCCAACAATTAAACATATTTTAATGATCCAAATCTCAATTTACCACCTTACAGCCTTGTGGGATTATTCTTCAGATCCAAAGGAAGCTGTTTCTTGCCCCTTTCCCAGCCCTTCTGACAGGAGCATTCAGACATTATCTTTCAGCCCAGAATATTAAAACCCAAACGGCACCATATCAGAGGGATTAGTTGCACATGTTTGCATTGCATTGGCCATTCAACCTCGCTTGTCCTCAGATGGATCTTAACAATAAAGCAAACAGCTACACTGTGTAACAACCAAAGTGACAATCAAAGCCTCTGAACAAAGACAGGGAATTAGAGGGTTTGGAGTTTCTGTGAAAGCAGCAAAAGATGTCATCAAAGTTGGTACAAACTGACATTTAAGAAAGTATCAAGTCTCAAAAAATACTGTATTTTGTAAGGGTAGGTGGAAAAGCACAAGACATAATGACAAAAATTCAATCCCTCTGGGATCATCTTAGGAAACAGGATCCACATTTCAAGCAAAGGAATTCCCCAACGAACCCACTCCTCTCCATATGAAAAAGCATCAATAATCAGACTTATTCTTAACATGGCATTTTGTCACTCATCAAATCCTCTGTGTCCAGAGAGGGAAACAAATTCCAAAGGAATTCACCTGGGGAGTAGGAATTTCCTTCTGTAAGAACTAACGCCATCATTTTTGCTACAGTTCTGAGCAGATGTTTTACAGCTCATGCTGCTCACTGAAACAGAGCTGAGCCCTGAGGAACTGAGCTGCACCAGCACTGCAATGGGGACAGCATGGTCCGTGTCACTCCGTGGTTTGTCACTTAGCAAGGTCAGTTCCAGTGCAAACACAGCAAACACAGCCCACACAACTTTATTTACAGATGGAGATTTACTTTATGCCATTTACCACAGCCACAGGTTTCATTAGGGATGTCTTACAGACTGGATTTCCTCATCAAAATGGTGCCACCTTCAAAGAGAGAGTGCTGTTTTCTAAACTTCCATGTCCAATTTTCCTGTGGCAGCTACAGTGGCCAAGGGATGTCTACAACTTGTGGTATTGCCTCAGCTCAAAAAATTTGTGACTTGTTCACAATCCAAGACATGCTGATCTTCAGAACAAAATCCACTGCTCTGGTGGTGCTCACTGCCAGTCCTTGTCAGCCTTACCAGTCATGGGAAGAGGAGATTAAGGGCAAAGGCTCATCCAAAGTCTCTTTGGTGAGGAGTGAAGCATTTCAGCACTGTGCCACAATGGCACATTTCATCTTGGCAAACCTGTCCTTGGCAACAAGCTACTTCTGCCATGGCAATGGCATTTCATCTCATTCTTTTCAGTCAAATTGGGTCTTATGGCATCTTTGTGATATCTTTGGCTTCCTTTGAGTAATTGGAATGGATAAGGTTAGAAAAGAGAATCTACAGGTCACTTCAAAATGCTGCTGAGGGCTGGTAACATTTTCCCTGTGACCACACAGGCTTCAGTGGTCAATCATGAAATCTACAGTTCATGCAAAACATCTTCCCACTGTTTGCACGGGACCTGGCCCCACCAAGCAAAGCCAAGACCAGCCTCTCCACCTAACCAGATATTCAGACTATTCTGATTAGCAAACCTATCCAAACTGTGTTCGCTTTACCTGATCCTTTGTGTGGTATTTTCATTATGGTCAATCCTCATTTAAACAAGCAATAAAACTAATGGCATTGACCATTTCCTGTCACTGCAAAGGTGAAACATCTGTTTTACTGAACTCAGAGGAACTTGGCTCATGGTTCAGAACACACCTGAAAGAAAAGGTAGCCCATTCCTAACAAAAACTGACTCAGCTGCCCAAGGGCAGAAAAATGAACTATTGCTGGGTTATCTGAGATACTGACTTTACTACAGGAGCAGCTGGACAGCTGGAAAAGCATTACAGACTGATCTGCTCATCGCTTTCCATACTGCAACAAGTCTTTCCTCCCATCAGGAACCTCTCACCAGGCTTCAACTTCTCAGACTGACCAGCCCAGAGCATCCACTGGCACAGCAGCAAAAACTTCCTCTATCAGAGCACTGGGATCAATGAGTTCATCAAAGCCATCCCTGAAAACTGTTGTCCCTGACATTTTATAAGTTTCTCTGAGTTTCCTTTAAGGACACAGGTGCTGTGTCCTGTTTCTGTTCTTACAAACAAAGAGATGGTTTTGCTCTCCCCACCAATGGTGTGAAGAATTGTTATCTCTGAACTGTAACCTATTCTATTCTATTCTATTCTATTCTATTCTATTCTATTCTATTCTATTCTATTCTATTCTATTCTATTCTATTCTATTCTAAGATTCAGTACGGAAGAAGCAGCATGAAAAGCTCTGTACGATGGGCACAAAAGTATTAGCCCAAGCATTTGAAATGGAGTAATTTTAATAAATCATACTAGCCTTCTGAAATATGGAGTCGAAGTCCATCTGTCGCCGCTGGGCACAACAATAGAAAACCTAAGGCTGCTGTCTCCACTGACACCAGCAGATAAGTGCCTTAAAACTTGATAGTGTGATCCTACTCACTTATTTCTGCAGTGGTGAGTTCCACACAAAGCATTTCTCTAAAGATGAGTGGTCCAGAAAACTCTGGCTTGGGATTTTTTAATTGGTCTTTCTATTTTATGGAATATACAGAAACTTTAAAAGAAAAAGTTTTTAATTGTTTGAGATGGGGGTTGTTCTTACAATATACAGACTCCAGATTTGTAGTAGTAAATGAGAGTTCTGTTCCATCTTCTGCACAAAGACACAATTCTGACTTCTCTCCCAACTTGGATATTAAAAGTTATCTTCAAATCCCTTTCATGAAATGGATGTTTATTCTGGGGAGTTTTATTTGCAGTTTTTAGCATAGTGTGATTTGGTTTATATTTACTTTTCCCCACCATAGCTATAGTTTTCCCTTTCAAGATAGTGAAGCGGTCTCTAATTGGCTTTTATTTTGCTTCATATACTCTTTGCACCTCATAAGAGAGCTTTGAAGAGCTCCCACTCTGGTGAGAGAATTCCTACAGAGGCTGTACTTGCTGTAAAATATGATGACATTAGTTAAGCGATACGATTCTCCAAACACATATCCCTGACATCAGCCTCCAGGAGGCTGCATTACAGGGAAGCAGCAGTCCATAATAAGTCCATATACAACAGGGAGTGATGCAATCAGAGCATGTCCTACTGAAACACTTGTTCTTATGAAGTCCATGAATATTGCTTTTAAGTGTAAAAAAAAAGTAATCTATTCTGGAAAGACACTTATGAACAGAAAGGGGGAAAGAATACTCTGATCTCTTGAGCCGAGCTCTCAAGACATCAATGACTATGCACTCATTTATAATCTCCACTAATTTACTGGCTGCCCTAGAGACACACTTTGATCTTTGGGAAGATCTACTGTATCACTCTGCTTTGCAACAGGCAATAAAAACTGTAACCCTTATAATAAAGTGGTCTAAATAATGTAGTCATAGCATCTAGCCCCCAATTCATCAAGGAAGATGCCACCTTGCACTCTACATTCTTGGCATAAATATTCATCACCAGCATGGGAAGGCTTGGCTGTGCACAACAAGTTTTGTAGTAGATGTCCTTTCTCTGCAAGTACATGTGCTGTGTGAAAGTCTGTATAATTAATGTCAAGGATCACTGCTACACTTTGAGCTGAGGATGGGAAGTAAATGCAGTTTGCTTCCCAAAGCTGGCTGGTTGGTTGGTCAGATTGCTGTCATTAGAGGCTGTGGTTATTCAGGTTTATTAATCTACAGCGTTGGGTACACATGGCAGCACCTCACATCCTGGCAGCACAGGGATATGTTCTGCAGCAGGTTTTGCAGGGGAAGGAAAGCACATGGAAACCTCAGCCCAGGGGCTGCAGGTGCAGAGCTGTGCTGGCAAAAGGAACCAGGTACCATGGGAGAGGTGAGGAGCAGCCCTGCTGCGTGGCCAGCACTGAAACACTCCTCCATGTGCAGCTCTAAAGCTCCAGCAGCAGCACCTTCTCCTTGCCACAGCACTCTGAGACAGCAAGAGGGCTCTTACTGCTCTCTGTGATTCTCTTCAAATGTCCTCCTGAACAACCAGGCTCAGCTCTCTCCTGCTCTCACTTGTCCTCTGCTCTCTCCCCTTTCTTTGGTGTTCAGCCCCACTCTTGCTCAGAGCACCACGCAGCCACTGAGCTGACACACTGTTTGGTGCCACAGTGCCACTCACCCTTCCTGTGTGTCACGCCCATCCCTCATTACAGCTTAATTTTTTCATTAAAGTTCAACCCAATGTCCAGCAACCACCAGAAATCACTTCTCCTACAGAAAAGCCCCATCATGCACCTGCTACCCAGTGCAGCACGGAGCTACTCCTCTGAAAGAAACAGAAATATTCCTCTGAAACTTCTGTTCTCACCAGTGGAAGTGGGATGCTTTACACTGCTGAAAAAAACAAGTTCAGAAAACCCAACTCAAACTCAGAAAAAAGCAAGGCCCCAGAGTCAACAGACATTTTTTTAATATTTTGGCTTAAATAATGAATAAGGCTCCCAAGCAAACACTTCTAGGATTAGCCAAGATTATGAATGTTTCAAGACTGTAAAACAATAAAAATCACAGCCAAATTTAACAGCATTATTTAGCATATGGTACAGATAGAGGACGAATAATAAAATAATTCAAAGAGCTAAGAGTTCCTCATTATAGCTTCTGAATCTGTAGATTATTTGTACAACTTCTTCATAACGGCAGAAAGCAAATCCAGCTATTGGGGCTACAGGAAATCCCATGGGAGGCATTTTTCTTAATTGTGTATTTAAATTTCATTTTGCTGGAATAAAATGGATTAAATGTTTTCTGCAGTTATAGGAGCAAGGCATAAAGCACCACCAAGAATCCCAGATCTCCTGTGCATTCGCTTTCTGTCACCCAGGGCAACTCTGGAAGAAGATCCAACACACAGCAGGATTAATGACAGCACGTTTGTGCCAGCTTGGGTTTGTCATGCCAGGATCAGCTTCCCATCCTGGTGTACCTGTCTGGGAATCATGCTCTTAAACAGCACAGTGCACCCAAACAATCTCTTGGTGGGATGCTTCCAACTGTATCTGGGGCTGAAAGGGAGAGTGAATTGCCCACTTGCAAGCCAGTCAAAATAGAAGGGAAAAGCAGATTTGTCACTGACTTTGCCGAGGTCCCTTTGTAACAACACAGGTGTCACACAGGAGTGGGTTTGTTTCTTGTGAGGAAACACCTTCTCAGTGTCAGCAATGAAATAACAGCTCCAGATGCCTCCAGACCTGTCCACACTTGTTGATCCATGGATGCGAGAGACAGCACACGCACGGCATGGGAAATGACAGAACACACATCTGGATGCCAAAAAGCATTTTCTGCAGCAGTTGCTCTGGGAACTGTCTTCCCCACTGACTAGCCAGATACACAAGGCTGGAAATATTACCATGGGACAGGCAGATCCAACAGCAGGTTAAAAGCTAAGAAAAAGAGAAAAAACACGGTGGTATTTGGATAAAGAGAATTAAATACACCTCCTGTCCCTGAACAGACCCAAATCCCTGAGGGAGTAAACCAGAGAGAACTGAATTTTCACATGCAACCAAAGCCAAGAGGAGACAACACAGAGAGAGGCCTCAGCACGGAGCCCACTGCTCCCCTGGAGCTTGGCTCCAGGGAATGGGGAGACTCTGGCACAAGTGAGGTGCACAGAATAGCTCCCAGACTCACAAAGGAGAGGAAACAGGAGTGCTTTTTCTGGTGGAAAGGGTAGATGCAAAGGCCTGGTGTGACTTCTCCATGGGCTTTCTGCTTTCTTTAAAGTGCCTGTAACAAAAATTATTGACCAAACAGGCAAAGCTAATCACTCATGGTGGTTTCAATACCTGAGCTATTCATACCCAGTATAATTTTACCTCACGTTTATTCTGAACCTCTCATCCTAAGAATGTAAATGTTCTTTGCAAAACTGCAACACAAAAATGGGACCCAAACCTTGAAGTTTATTAGAATTAATGATTAATACTACCCAGAAGCCAGTCCTAAACCAAACATCAACACACAGAGTCATTTTCTCAACCAGAAACAGAAATGCCCTGTGAAGTCTCTTCCCAGCAGCAGACTGAGGGGAAGGAGGAACCCAGTGAGATCAGCTAACCAGGAGGGAATATGCAGGTGGGCAACATTTAGTTTTCATTACAAGAGAAAATGTGTATAAGGTCCAGGAGAGGCACTGCAGATATTATTCCTGCATGGCAGTTTAGTGAGATTTTACTGTCACAAACTGACATCCATGGCCATCGAGTAGACATCCTGGCCATCACAGGTGTATGTCAGTTTTCCCAGAAGCACAGCAGTATGGAATTTTTGTGTCCTGGAAATAGAAGCACAGGGTGTATTTGAAACAGAGAACTGGGGTAGGAAGGGGAGCAAGGACCTTGCAGAGTCTGGTGACCATGGGATGGAAAAGGAAGAGATTTCCTGTTGCTGTTGGGCAGACTCCCTATCCCTGTTCCTGGTGGAATTCCTGCCATACTCCTGCCATGCTTTCCCTGCAGGATGATGCTTTGCCCAGCAGCAGGAGCTGCTCTGGCCTTGCAGGGGTTTTGCTGTAGCACTGGGAAAGGGCCACGACCATTTCACTTCATCTCCTGCTCCAGGCAAGTGTCTCGTTTGCCTGAGCCTGGAGGGGAACTGAACTCAGTGCTATTGTCAAGATGCCATAAAAAAAATTCATTCAACACCAAAAGACTCCTCAGTCTGACCAGTCTGACAGACATTAGATGCTCCATGGCTTTCGTTGCCCTGGTAGAATGCCAGACAAATGATGGTCAAATAAGTGAAGTACCATGGATTGCACTAATGAAACATAGGAGAACTTTGTCCTGTAATTTGCCGTGGATAAATGAACTATTTTTTGCATTCATACCACATCTTTGTCAACCATCCTTTTTGGAAAGGCTGAATCTCTGTGACTAAGGGTGAAAGAGCTGAAATTAAATCATGGTATACAAGATTTATAGAAGTATGTATATAACAAGGTGGTTTTCCAGTAAGATGCTCAGACTCAAACATGTACTAATATTTTTATTTTTCTAAATAGTCTTATTTTTTAGGGGGAAGACATAGAAGTGTAGAGCAAAGCAAATCCTGTTCATGTCCTGGAGTGAGCACACACATGGGAGAGCACAGTTTGCTTCTCTTTTCTGCAGCTCCAGGGCCACCCTGGCCTCACTTTTCTGCCCAAGGCTATTCTTCCCCCCGAAGTATTTAAGTGCTGTTGGGATATCTTTCTCAGCTTTGCAAAAAACTGCTCAAACACTGCTTTCATTGTATTAAATCTGTATTTTGCCTGTTAAGAGTTTTCTATTTCTGCCTTACTGCACTATGTCCCTGTTTTGGAATTTCAGAAACCTCTGGTGTGAAAATGAAAACTCCACTTTAACTGAGAGAGAAGAATCAAATGCCATTTGTTGGAACAGGTTTCACACCAAAAAGGGAGCATGGAACATGCTTCCTCTTCATAATTACCATGGAATTTGTGCAGAAGGAATTTGACACAATCAACAAAAATATGAACAAGAAGAAATGTGTGTTAATGAAATACCATGTATTTGGAATTCACACAGAGATCATGAGAGCTCACAGGAAGAACACACAGCAAACTCCAGCTGCAATCATGCCACAATTTTAGCACAAATGGCCCCATCACTGAGCAAATGTCATGGTATAAAGCGATAATGTATTGAATTAAGAAAACTTTTTGGAAAATGATACTAGAGGGTCTTTTCCTAAATGGCTGGTCATGTTTAATTAGGTTTGAGAGCAAATATGGCAAGGGATCCTCAAACAACAGAGCAGACTGCTGTTAACTTTGGCTGCTTCCTGAATTTTCAATGAGATCTCTACTATAAAAACTATTTTGCCATTGCAAACATTAAGGAAAAACTGCCTTCCTGATCAAAGAATGCCCCCTTTTGGAACATCCCAATCCCACAGAACACAGGTAATGCATCAGGGTGGTTCTGAACACCACATTCATGGATTCAGTCTATTTCTCCTGTTGGAGGAGCATGCAGTGCAGGTTAAAACCAGAGTTTACTTTATGCCCCTCACTCATGAATTGTTATAAAGGCAGAGCAATGTTAACCACTCCTACGTAGCCTCTGCTAGCCCATGGCTGCACCAAGCCACTCCTTTGTGATATTTGCTCTTCCTGACCAATTTTACAACTACTATCTAACTATATTGACTTTTCAGCATGGCATTGAGCTTCATTTCCAAAGCAGCAGCCAGGAAAAGTTCATGATCCAAAAATGGCACTATTTTAAGCTCATGGTGGGCCAACCAATTCCTTCCACCCATGAGTAAAGGGTTTTGCCTCTCAGCCCTGCAGGGACACAAAGCTTGAAGGCTGCAGCACTCGTAGTTGTTCTGCCCACTCAGGATCCTTGAATGTAGGTGGCAGCCCCAATTTCCCCTTCTGTCTCCACACTTTCCATTACAGAAGAGATGGCAGCTTCCTTCTAGTCCAGGACAAGATAATTCCCTGCGGATCAAGTGCTCAAGAAGAGGGAAGCACAGCAAGGGAGGTGCTGCCAATCGCCTCTGGCCTTTACAAGGGTGAAAGTGACTGACAGATAAGCCAGGACTAAATCTCTGACGACAAATCTTGGGGCTCTGATCTTTAAACAATACCAAATCCCCCAGAAAAAAAAAATTAAATTCAAGGCTAGACTTCTGAGAAGTTCTTAAACCATTTCAGATCCAGGGGTCCAGTTTCAGAGCAATTCTATTCAGTAGTATTTTGTTTCTGCCGGGGACAAAAAAAAAAAAAAAAACCAACAGGCACTTCTTTTAGACAAACAGGAATAGGAAAGAAATATGGGCACATTCTAGAAGCTGGAAAAATTATGCCCAGAATTAACCAATATAAGTGGACAGCATAAAGCAGTGCTGTTCTTTCTGATTTGGTTTTTTTGGTTTTGTTTTTTTTTAATGCCACAAATAGAGCTTTTATTACAGCCCCACCTCAAGCAATGGATGTCCAACTGCATCCTTTAAAAAGCATTGAAGAAACACAAGAACACATTAACAATGGAATTAAGTAACTGGCACTATTTGTTACCCCTGATTTTTGAATTCCCATTGGCTTTTCTTATTTTCTCTCCGTCCCCTCCACAGAACAAGATAATTAGACAGAAGCAAATAAGATGTACAGAGCTAGAAAACAGAAGAGCCTGACATGTGTAGTGCATGCTGTCAGCCATATGGCATTCTATATATATTGTTACAGATGAAAATTGCACCACACACTGCGCTGTACATTAACACTGGAATGGTATACAGTAATTCACGGGCAGAAACTGATACTATCTGCTGTGTTGGCTAATAGATTTTTGAAGTTTTGTCCATAGCATTTTATTTTAAATGACAGTGTTTTCTATTAATGGGTGGGCACTGTCAGTTTGTTGACCCCGGTCGGGAAGGACGTCTTTTTGTTCCGATGGCAGCCATCATTTCTGTGAAGTGATGCATGTAAAAAAGCCAGGAATGCAATTCACCTCACACGCGGCTGTCACTCAATCTGACATCTACATGTTGGAGTATTTTCTCAAAGTTTTCTCCATGTGACCCGCAAGTTAAAGATCAGGGAGGTTACCTTCATCCAGCCCATCCATGTGTCAATCATCCTCACCTAAAATGAAAGTTACAAATAAACTGCAGCTCTATTTATACTCTGCTGCCTGTCCCATCTTTTCCACGTCAATCTCGCCATCTCTCATTACGGCTACATCATGCTGCCCCCCTTCCTGCTTTGTGTATCCCAGATTAAGTGCCTTTGTTTTTCTGCCACTGTCCTTCTGAGCATGTAAAGCCCTTAATGCCTTGGCTCTCTTTTTTACCCCGCAAAACTTTGAAAGGAAACTTAGAACCGTATTAGTGGTCTTTTTAAATCGATGCATGGCTACAAATCAAACAAAAACTCCTTCTGCATGCAGACACACAAGGGAAGTAAATACAACCCTGAAGCTGAAGTGTCTCAAAGACAGTAGAGTTAGATGGGACATTGGGAAGGAATTGTTCCCTGTGAGGGTGGGCAGGCCCTGGCACAGGGTGCCCAGGGAGGCTGTGGCTGCCCCACCCCTGGAAGTGTCCAAGCTTGGACAGGGCTTGGTGCAACCTGGGATAGTGGAAGGTGTCCCTGCCATGGCAGGAGGTGGAATGAGATGAGTTTTCAGGTTCCTTCCCACCCAAACCATTCTGTGATTCTATGATTTAAGCCTCTCTGTGCTGGCTGTTGGAGCACGCAGAGGGAACTGCCAAAGGCAGAGCCAGGGACCTGGCTGTGTTTTCCAAAGTCCTTGGTGTATCACTGTCACTGCCCAGTAGAGATGAGGGGTTTTATATCTGCTGAAAGTTGACTTGAACAGAATTAAACTAAGGAAAAGAAAATATTGCTGAAACCAAAAAATATTACTGCAAATCACCTCTCCCAGTATTCAAGCTCCTTCCTGTATTTAGAAAAATGCTTTATAAAATCCTGTCCTCTTCCTAATTAACAGAGGCAACTCTGTACCCCAGCCCCTGAACACTGAACAATAAGCTGGAAACCGCCCAAGAAATCTTGAATCTTACTTCAGCTAGAATAAAACTTCATGGGAAGACAAGAGGACTCTCCTTCAAATCCAATGGCTTGGGATCAAGGTCCTTGTACAAACCAAGGAGATAAACTTATCTGAAATATCCACAAAAACACAGAGGGAAGATTTGGGAACATCTTCCTCTCAATTACTGAGCAGGACGATACAATTCTTTATTTTACTTATGTTTTGTTGCCAAAAATCTAGTCTGGGTTTCAAGCATTTTATTTGTTTCACTGTTAAATCCCAGTTCCCATTGGGAGATAAGGGGAATCAGGGCAAGGTAGACAAATTCAGAGCCTCATCTCCATGCGGGCAGCAAATTTACTCACAACAGTCTTCAAACGTGGTACATGGGGGTTTCAAACCTTGGCCATACCCAGGGAATCCAGAGGTGAAAGAATTTTCTGCTGTCTTCAAAGGAGTGTATTTCCAAGCACCATCCTTTGGGAAGTGCCTTATCTGGCAAGCAAAAATAGCTATTGCAGTGCAAAGAGCAGAAAATGAAACAAATTACCTCCATATTTTTGGCTGGAAATGTTATATCAGGTAGTCCCTGTCACAGTCCTTCTCTTCTGCTCCATCAATATTTGAGTACTGCCTACAAAGAGGAACTGGCTTCACAGAAAATGTGCATGGCAAGAAACACAGAAATGTCTCCATACATCCAAATACATCTCTAAATATCTCAGCAGTTGGGTTATTTTTTTTAGTGGTGGGGAATGGAAATTCCAGACTTCCCAGGCAGAAGAGGGGGTTGAACCTAGGTCTGCTTTATGCTTTCATGCTAGACAAGCATCCGACTCTTGAACAAAGGCAGGTTGGGATCACTGCTTCCCTGGTTTCCTCTTTGCTTTCAAAGATTTCATTTGAAAAGTAGAAGTAATGCAAAAAAAAAAAAAAAACAAAGGAAAAAAAAAAAAGAATGGTTTGATCAAATGTTGTATCTTCCTCCACAGTTTTAGTCTGGCTGCCAAATTTGGGCTGGGGGAGGTCACCCAGCCAGAAGCACAATATGTTCAGTCTGCTGTGGCTTCCAGTGGATCTGCTCCCTTGGGGCTGCCAGATGGAGCTGCACAGCCTCCACTGAAGGCCCTCAGCCATATGCCAGGACTCACCCGTGGCTGTGCACGGCTCCAGTTCTGCTCTTAACAACAACCAATGGAAATATTTTGATCCTTTGTCTCAGAGCACCCATAGGGAGGTTCTTCTAACCTGCCCTGAACTCCAGAGCAAGAAATAGTGCCCAGACTCCTCCTCCTCCAGCCTGTTGTGTTCTGGATGAAGCTGAAATCTCTCTGTTCCTGTACGAGCTCACCAGGATTTCATCCCATCAGTGATTTGGCACAGTTACCTCACTGGTTCTCACTTCTCCAGCCATGCCAGAAGACAGAGTCCTTCCTGCATCACCCTGACATGGCCACACTCTGCAGCAATAAACCACAGGGACCAGGCCCTGGTCATTCTCTGGCCATCCCCACCTCGTCCAGGGGCCTGTGGCTTGTGAAACATCCCAGAACCAGCTGTCCTGAAGAGCTTCCAGCTATCATGAGGAACTTCCTGGACTGAGGAGGCAAAATGTCCTCTGTGCTTCAGCTTGTCTCTCTTGAGAGCAAATCTCCTTCTCTGGGCGACAAAATGTGAGGAATTCCTTCGGTTTTCTGACACAGCTAAGCAGGATGTGTGGATGGTGTTTTCATAAGATGGTTTGTAGGAACTGGGATTGCATTAAATGACATTTTACAGCTACTTTGACTGCATGGCTGTTTACATTTCAGACTTTCAAACGTAGAAGAAACAGACTATATTTACCATTTAATCACAGAATGGCCTCTGGATATTTTGATTTAGAAGATCCAGCATGCCTCAGCATCATGTTTGCTGCCCACACTCACTGACCACAGCTTGTGCTCCCCTCTGTTCACAGGAGGACTTGGGCAGAAATCTCCCTAAGACAGTGAAAACCTTCATCATTTTCTTGTGTCTCAGCTGGAGCACAGAGGAATGGACTGAGAAACAGGAGGAGTAAAATATTGTAGTGAACTTTTAAACTAAAATAGCAATAGAGAGTTAGATAATTAAATGGGAAACCAGATCCAAATGTCAAATAAGGAGGGGGACATCAAAGAGAAACAGCAATCTCTGATAAAGATCAAGAGAGAAAACTAAAATTTTTATGGCATATGCTGACAAATGGCTGAAGTAAAATGTAACAAAGTAACTTGGTTTAGCAATATTTCTACAGATTGTCTGAACTACACTGCTGCAGAGATCAAAGGATAGAGCTGGAAACAAAATACCAAAAGAAATGACACACTGCCCTTCTACCTCTTCCCCCTCCCGCCGACCCCCCTCCCTTTTAAATTCATATTTCAAACCCAGGACTCAGAGGCTGGAAATTTGTAGGAGTTTCTGGAAACGTCACTTCATCAACTGGGTGAGTGGGAATTTTTTATTTGAAATTTCTTTGCAGTATCCTGTTGCTTTCTGTCCCCATCAGAAACGTGTTCTGAAGACATGTCCAGGCAGGCTCCAGCTCAGATCTCCTCTCAGCTGAGCACCAGATTTTCCCTGGGATGCTCAGCTCTGCCCTTCTGTGTGGGACTCAGTCACATGGCTCTGGCAGATGGGTTTGCTGCAGTTTTCTTCCCAACAATGCTCCCATTGTTGTTATTGAAACTTCTCCTCCTGCTTGAGCCCAGCCCTCATTTTGTGCAGATTAATCCCCTGGTTCTGATGACTGTGCTTCTCTATCAACACTCGCTGTTTGTGGGCATCCTCGAAAAAGAGAATAATTTCTTATTTTTGGTTTGCTTTGTTGACTTGCTTATCACTTCATCATACACCCCAGCTAAATATATTTGTCAATTCAAGCATTTTGAGCATTTTGTAAATAAAACAGCCATCTGTAATTTATTTAAAGTTTATTTGCAGTAATCTCAAATGCAGCGACTTGCCAATTATTTTTTTGTTCCTGTTTTTCAATTACTTAAAATTAAAAATGAAATTTCATGAGGAAAAAAACCCTGGTTTTTCCATTCTGTTTGAAAGTCAGCTCTCAAGATAGCTGCTTTTCTGTATTATCAGGAGACTGAGAGATAAAGATTATCTCTGACTACATTCTCCTCCTACATGAGAACAAAGACTCTTTTAATAAATGAAACTCAGATTCTTCCTGCTCAATGAAAAAGGATTGCACTCAAAAATAAGATAGCCAGGTGAAATCTTGGAGTAGGTGTTACCTGCAGGACTAAACTAGATTGAATGACCCTTTCTGGCTTAAATCTAGGAAAAGATTTGGTGGATGTAGCAGATGGATCCTCTACCTGCTGCAAACGTGTGATAGTTAACAGGAAATTGCAAGTCCATTGGAGGGCAAGGTTAGACAGGAGGCACACACGTTGACAGATAAAGTGGTTTAGCCAGTTTTAAATATCTACTTAGTTTAAACACAAAATTACTTTTCAGGCACTTCTTGAAAGGTGGAAAAGAAAAAACACCCTCCTGCACCATAAAAAGTGTGCAAAATGCTGCAGAGCCTCTGTGGAGCTCTCGTTTTCCGTTGGGTCCCGGTGTTTCCCTGGGAGTTGGAAATATCAATTCCCATCTCCAGCCTCACAAGAGCACAGCAGCTACAAGGCAAAGACAGATCACAGGGCCCTGATAGCAGGAAGAGGATGTTTACTGCTCTCCAAAGCACCTCCCCTTGCACAAAAGATGGATTCTATGTAACCCTGGTTAGTATTTAAAAATTCAGGAGAAAGGGATTGCTCAGGATCACAAGAGTGAATTGCTACACTTTAGAAAACGGACATGTGGGAAAGAACAGGCAATGAGCTGGACTGGTGGAGACTCACCCTAATATTCACCAATTCAATCTTTATTAGCAGACACCACCACAAATGAAGTGCATCCTAACTCCTTTTGATCCTTCAGCTTGCATGTTTGCCATGAAGAACGTTCAGCAGAATAAACTGTTGATTTTAGGAAGCTATTTGTCCCTTCTGTGTAATACATGCTGACATTTCCTCCCTGTGAACCATCTTTTGCCATTCATTGCACTCATCCACTCAGTCTTTCCTCTGATGCCTTTCTATTTATAGTTCTGTGTCTTCTATTTTTTTTCATTGCCTCTTAGGACTGTGGAGTCAAAAAACAAATGTGGTGCCAGAAGAGACAACTGCCATTGGATTCTTCCAGGGCTTCCTAATCTGCTTCTGAAACTTCCTGGGATAAATCTCATCAGAGTGGTATGAGCCTGGGTTTATACAAGATAAATGTGAGAGCAAACTTTGGAAAGTTCCTGCTTAATCACAACATAATAGAATTTTGAAGGACTTTTTGAGGTCATGTGGTTCAACCCAAGGCACAAACAGGATCATGATACCTAAGGACTTCTGAGGCCAACCCACTTCCTCAGATGGAGACACCACAACCTGTTTAGAAGAGCTTTTTCAATACCTTACCTACCTCTTGTCCTGTAAAACCCCTCTAGATTTAAAATTATTCAAAACAAAGCTTCAAGTCTTGCATTTAAAAACAGACAAAACTCCTACCAATAAAAGAAAGGAAAAAAGAACTGGTCTGTGTAAAAACTCTTCATTCATGGCTGTGCACTGGCAGAGATTTCCAAACTCCAAGAGCAAGGAAGAAATCCATTGCTGCTGATGACAAGCACTAAGAATTCTTTGCTAGACAATAAAGCTTTTCATTTTAATTCCCTGTGACTTCAAGATGCAGAGGATCAAGTGGTTTTGGTTTCACACTTCACTACCACAGTTTATTTGGAAACAGAAGAGGTGACATATAACACTACACAGCATTTCAGGACACTTCTAATGGCCAGACAAATCCCAAATAAGTGTCTGAGACTCCATGGAAAATGTCTACCTAGATTCTACATTGAGCACGGGGTTTAGTACATGTGTTGGTGGGAAATTGTTGTGCAGTAGTAGTAATTAATGGTAGTAATTAAGTTTCCAGATTTTAAAGTGATAATGAAGTGTTGATTGTTGCAGGTGAAGGAATGAGTATGGCACCGTATCCAACAGGGAGTTTGGTGCCTGAAGCTCTAACAGGCACAAAACTTCATAAATAAATTATTTTCTACTCTTCACTTCCACCTAAAACAACTGGAAGAAAAACAACAAACTTGAAACAGATATTGATCTTGGTTCCACGAGCATTACATAAATTTAATACAAAATTACATCATTTCAATACAGTTTAAACCAGGATGAGTACATTGCAGACTGGTCATAAATCTTGCTTTCTGATTGAATTAATGACCAGTACGTGTCCAGCTACAAAATTCCTCATTCAATTCATAATTGATAACACTGCAATCTCCCCTCACTTTAAACCATATTTTTGTCTTAGGCAGGAAAAAAAAAAGATCTTAACACAGCTTTTTTTCTTGTGCTGGCTCTTCTTTGGCTAGAAAGGGATTTGGAATTCCTTTTACTGTCCTTCAATCCCCAGGATTATATTTGCAAGAATTATATGAAATTTCAGAGAGGAAAAATACCTGAAAATTCTAAGTAGTTTATGGGGAAAACGGAGCAGGGAGAAAGGCAGGAGAGGAAAACAATAAATTGATTTTTGGTGATTTTAGAAGGGCTGAAGCGTTGCCTAGATGCATGATGCACGGTCCATCAGTTCATGCTCAAAGCTCACCTGGGAACTTCCAGGGTGATGGGGTAACCTGAGCGGCACTCAGGTCCTTCCCACAGAACAAGGTACACCGAGCCCAAATGGAACAATGACAACAGCAAATGCCTCCAGAGGCAGGAACTGTGACCCCTGCACAAAGGGTCCTCTCCAGGGATCTCCCTCCCAGCTGGAAGGAGCTAGAAGAGGCTCATCAGCATGCTTTGAAGTGGAACCTCCGGGGGCTGCTCGGGGGCACGGGAGAAGAGATCTGATGGCTGAATGGCATCGGATGCACCAAGGCTCAAAAGTCACCTCCTGCCTCGGCTGCTATGTGACCCTGCTGCTGTTAATGTGCTGCCACTTCAGGATTGGAGTTCTCCTGTTACCTGGATCAGTCAGGGATGCACAGACAGAGAAAGGAAGAAGAAAGAAATTATGTGGAAAATGTTGACCTTCAGTTTAGACAATGCTTTTCCTGGCTAACTCTTGCCTTTAGCACCCCCATCTCTGCCACAGCAGGTATCCACTGCCAGCAGAGGGCAATGGGACCCACCTGGGCTGGCTGCTCTCCACGGTTTCCTGGGATCCTGTTTCCCAAAGAGGCAGCCTGCCTTTGAGCAGAGCCCTCCTGCCACAGGCCAGGCACACAGGCAGGGGAGGGCGGGGGACTCCCCCAGCTTTGATAGAGCCCGGGCCCATTCAAACCCAGATAAAAGGGAGTATTCACTCCCATGCTCCAGGTTGTAAGATGATCACCCACAGGTCTCAGAGCAGCATTTTCCCACAGAGCCAGGCACAGAGCTGGGGAATACCCTGGGAGTTTCCTGCAGTTTGGGATATTAGCTGTTAGCAAACTGGATGGATCCGCAGGCTGTGCCAGTACAGACACCAAAGCTGTAGGTGAAAGTTGGGGCCAACAACTGATCTAAGTTATTCCAACAAAATAACTCTGTGCAAGAAGCCACAGAACAGCTGCCAGTTATTAATTACAATAAACCCACTACATCAGGAAATTGGCATATACAGGTACTGGGGTTATAATTAATCTCCAGCAAGTGTTATCAGAACCAGTTTAGAGCACAGGACTCCAGTGAACTTGTTCAACAATGGCAAAGAAGCCTTTGCAAACACCTACGTGTGCATGTGCACCACATCCCTCTTACCCACAACCCAGTGTAAAACAAACATTAGGATATTAAGATGGAATTATTCAAAACTTCTGAGTCAGGTCTTCAAAAACAGAGGACCAAATTTGAAGGTATTTTGTTTTTCTCTCTGTAACAGGCGTTTCTGGTAGACCTTTCTCCACAGCCACAAAGATTTTATTTCCTCTTTTTTATTACATAAAATCTGTGAGTCTCATAAATAAAGCAGAAATCAGAAAATCTGTGAGCAATGCAGCAGTGCTGTGACTGTCTTTGGAGACATCAAGGCAGGCTGCAGTGCAGTGAAGAGGGCACCGAGGCAAAATCAATGAACATATTCCCCATGGAAAAAAAAAACTCAAAAGAAAACCTAATACAAAATTTAAGTCAAGAATCTAACCCAAAAATACAGAAAACAGTTTTCAAGGAGCAAAAAGCAAGCGATATTAAGAGGAAAACTGCAGAGGAATGTGGCCTAGAGTAGGATTATAGGCTTTTGGCTCTGATTCTTACCATGAGTAAGGATTAGCCTTGATTACACAACAGCTCTGCTACTATTAGTGACTTGCTCACTTGCCAGTTGCAACAAAAGCAATGCAAAATATATTTAGTTAATTTTGACACCAGAAAAGCAGCCACAGGGCAGTTATTTAATCATGATTATGGGGGAAAAATCCCATTTTTTATTATCTTCCTAAAGTATATGCAGTCTGTTTTTACTCAAATCAATGTCATTATGCACATACTGTCATTCCTTCTGTCTTTACCCCACACAAATAAACCAAATCACTTTCTAACCTCAGTCTCTGAGGCAATGCTTCCAAAGCACATTTGGTCTTAAAAAAAAGGCACAGTTCAATCTGAATCAAACAATCTTTCAGCAGAATCAACCAAAACCATTTGCACTCTCTTCTCACATGGATTGCCTGAAACATGAGATTTCCAGAGGTCCACTGTGCTGGTAGGTAGGGAACTCATCTGCAGCAGAAACATTCCCAAAACCAGCAGAGATTTCACCTACAGCAGTCATTTTGTCCAGGGGCTCACCACACTCTCAGTCAGATGATACCACCACTGAGGGTCATAAAAAGACTGAGCTTTATACTGCACATAGTTTGACAAGCAGATAAATGCACAAGTTGCTCTCTCAATAAATTACATCAAGGTCTGATTTTAGGATTAATAGGATTTGATAACTTCCCAGAGATGCTGCAAGTCAATATATAATTGGTTTCAGACTTGCTTTAGAGCATCCCTCCCCTGTATGCCAAAGCAAACAGTCACTGGGCCCAAGACAGATCCCACTCAGCCCTTTCCCTTTCACACTGAGCACTCCATGTACTGGTTGTTGACTACTGCTCCTACTGCTGTTCACTGGACCTGCAGGAAAAACTAGTCAGGCTCCTGCCCCATCCATCCAGAACTCAATTCACCTGAGAGATTAGATTTGAATTTCATTATTCAAAGGAGGAGATGGAACATACATCTGTTTATGCAACACATTACATTTCCTTGTGTAAGTACAATAGCTGTCTGATCACAGCTATTCAAAATGCATTTTAGTGTTCAGCTCACTTCCCTCCTTCTGCTGTCCTTCCATCCCTCCCCAGCTACAGCTCTGACTGCTTTGGGGATCAGCTCTGAGTTCTGCCTGGACCTCTTCACTTGGTCTTGTCAAAGCTGACACTCAGCCCGAGGAGGATTCTTGGGCAGTTGGCAAACACGGGTAAGGAACAGGAGCACTTAAGACTTGGACATCTTCAGGTCTACATAGTCAGGAAGTTCAAATTTTTGGGAACTCCACTTTTGAGTTAGGCAGCAAATTTTACTTAATATTCATGGTACAGTGTGGCAGCCAGCCGAAGTGTACTTAAGACTACGTAAACTTTTGGAGGGATGATCCTGATGTCTCCACCCTGAGTGCTTCTCCTGTTCTTCAGATTCAGCTTTAGTGGTCCATGCAAGAATCTAAACTAAACTAAACTTTCCCTTCTGCAATGAGTGTGCTTCCAGCAGCGTCACCTTGCTGATCTGAGTGACTCCAAAATTCCTCAGGCACCACTGCCAGTGCTGGGACACCCAGGACCACGAGTCTGAGAACCAGGACAAAGTCCGGACCCTCTTTTTGGCAGCAGACTTAAACTTAATTCAGTTGCAGAATACATTCTGAACTACTTTATGATATTGTCTTGGTCCCATCAAAGGTAGGTGGGAAGACACATACACACACACAAAAGCCTCTCTCTGGAGCATCCACTCTGTCTATCTCTGCATGGTATTCCAGGTGGGCCAATCTCTGCTCCCAGGTCTTGGTGTCATTCCATACAAAATCTCTCATTCCCAAAGGAACCAATGCAGAACTTTAAATCAGGAAGACAAAGGTGAAAATAAGGTTGTGCCTTTTGCTTTTCACTGAATTGCCCTCATTGCAATGGGCATGGCAGGAGTGAGGGACAGTCCAGCTCCCTTCCTGGCAGGAAGTTTGTTCAAAGAGAGGCATGGTGGGACTTTATCCATTTAAAAGTAGCATATCATGCTAACTTTATCTGCAGCAACTGCAAAAGTCTGATACAGGTGACACTTTATCTGCTACCAATCTTTGAACTGATAAATACTTCTGTGTTTCAAATCCAAATTCTCTGAGGCCTCTTGAAGGAACAGGATCCTGCTGATTAAAGACAGTGTTAACACCTCCAGCCCCTGGCCTAGATTTTCAGAGAAAGGTTCAGACACTGAATCGAAAGTTCAACTCTTTTAAAAGCTCTTTCCTTCCTCATTACTCGTCTGGCCAAGACGGAAATTTGCTATTTGAATTTTCAGAGAAAAAGCATTTGGAAGAGAGTTTGAACTACTGTTGTTAACCTTACATGTTTGTCTTAGCCTAGAATCCAGAATTATAAGTAATTACTTCTACTGAAAAGGATTCTAAGTACAGACCCTTCATGTCCTCTACTTACTTTTTTTGTACACCACAAAATACCGATTTTCCAACACCAGAACCAAGCCAAAGGGAGCAGGCAGACTCCTATCTTTTTTCTGATACACTGTTACAGATTTATTAATAGTTTATATTGACTTTGTTTTTTAGTCAGTAAAAAAATTCTTTCTTTGAAGGTACCAAGACTGATGCCTCCCCGGTCTTAAATAATGGAGCTGGTACATGGCTGAATAACTTTTTGCATTGTTTTATTTATGAATTGGCATATGTACCTATAATTAGGGTGTTTAAAACACATTATGCTATGCTAACTAAAGGGTGATATTTTTTTCCGGAGTCTTTTCAGCCGGAAAAGCCTCTTTGGGACATTTGTGATGAACATCCACGCCCAAAGAGTGCGTGTACAGGCACAAGCTGCCCTCCCTGCATGCCCCGAGGGATGAGGGCTGAGGTGTGTGTGGCTCCTCAAAGGTTTACAGCAGCACCATCTACCGGAGATCCCTTCGCTCCGCGCACACCGAGCGCTCCTCCCGGGATTCCCAAGGGGAAGGAGAAGCGCTGCCGGCGGTTCAAGCGGCGGACACCGAGCACAGCCACACGCGATGCTCGGAGGGGACCGAGGGACAAAGATCTCTGCAGGAGCCACAGGGACAAAGATCTCTGCACTGGGGCGGCCTCGCCTCCAGTCCTGGGGGCAGTTCGGGCACCACAGTATAAAAAAGATATTAAAGTATCAGAGAGTGTCCAGAGGAGGACAGTGAGGATGGAGAAGGGCTTGAGAGGCCGTGAGAGGAGCGGCGGAGGGCTCTGGGTGTGTCCCGGGGAGCAAACGAGGACGCGGGGCTGGAGCGATGATGCGGGAGCGCCCAGCCCAGCTCCCGGCACTGGCACCGCGCACATCCGGCTCTGCAGATTCCTGTGCTGCGCTTTCCCTTCGGCTAAACACAGGATCCGCTCTTCTCCAAAGCAGTACTTGTAAAGCACTACGAGATCACAGATCCGAAACAAAACTCTGGAGAGACCTTGGAAATGTGCGACAGGCTTGGGTTCTGCTCCGGCCCCCCTAAACACCCTTTAAAAAAAAAACTCAGAACAAACACTGAAATTCTGTGCCTGAAATATCTTATTGTGAAGGAGCAAAGGGAACAGGATGTAGATTCCCAAACACTGATCCTTATAGCTTCATTAAATAAAACAATTACTAACAGCCTCTTATTCCAAAAGATCAGTCAAACAACTTAGGTGAACTAAGGACTGTAGCAGATGTATTAAGAATTCTTATGCTGTAATACCTACAAACATGTGCCCATCTCCTAATTTAAGGGCTTTAGTTCTGTTGAAAAGGAACTTGCAATCTTCTAGGACAAACTGTCCTTCACTTCTGAAGCCCTGCCATTAAATCCAGGCTGATCTTTAATGACATTCATCTATTTATATCTCACTTCTTAAATAACTGTAGAAATCTCTTTTCAGTGTGAACAGACTACAGAATATTTGTAAATGCATGCAGGCAATACAATGCACATTTTGTTCTGTGCTTTCTAGAAGTGCCATCCTCTCAGGTGGAATTACCAGGATTAATTTAAGGACCATTAAAGGACAAAGCCCTTCTTAAAAATGGAACCAGACCAATTTATCTCTTGGTTGCCAAGAAATGCATTTAGGAAAAAATCAGCTACTTTGCATTTTGAACATGAGATAATTTAGTAATGTCAACATCCAGCAAAATGGACTTGAGTGTTAAAGTGACTCGGCCAGGCTGTAATTAAGGCTCATGTCTTAAAGGTTATAAAGCAGAGATACCTGCACTCCACTGGGGCTGACTCCACTACACTGGCTAATTATTTTTTTAGGAATAATGGCAAACCATGTCAGACATCTTGCTGCTGATTTAGTAACATTAAGCTTCTAGGAGACAACCTCTACCTTTCAGTTAAATCTGAAATAGCTAACAGGGCATTTAAAGAAGGGACACAAAAATTCTGGCTGTTCATCTTTCCTCACACAAATACCTCAAAGCACATCACAATCTACAAAACGTCTAAGAATCAATTTGAGGAAGTTTAAATGCACATCCAGACAGGAAAACATAATGAAAATTACACAGATCTTTTACTAAATTTACCAGGTTTTATTCGAACTATCTTGGAGGCTTTTTGCTTGAGTTTATTATTCATAGTTTAAATTCTTTGGGGAAGTTTTTCCCAATTGCTGTAATCATCTGTGTTAGCTCTTCCATTCCCACTAAACCCTTTCTAATAGAGCTTGATCAGACTCAAGGAAAGCAATTCAGGTGCTGCTCTGCACAGAAGCAACACAAGGCAGTAAAATAGTTCCTTTTTATGCATTTCTGAAAATAGTCTTATATTTAACTCCTCAAAGATATCCATCTGAAAGGTTATCCATTATCTTCTTATAGGAACTTCTGGATTTTTTTCCCGAGGGTCTGGAAAGAATTTAGAAACTATCTGTGTTATATCCATGTGGGGAGTTATAATGATTCTCTCAAATATGCTTTGATGCAACTTTAACAGCTAATTGCATTTCTTTCATGATGTCCAAACACCAACATATACTAATTTCCTCATTTCATCCACCCCTCTTCAGGGTATAATTCCTCTATAAATTTTAATATCTTTTTGTTCATGCAGTGTCCTCACTGTTAAAAGATTGAAGGAGATGCAATAATAATTCCTGGGATACATTTCTGGAATGGTTTTGTCACATTAGCAGTTGACTGTTCTGATGTTTTGAGGGTTTTTTTTCAGGTCGAAAAGTAATTACAAAACTGAAGAAAAAATAGCTCTCTCCTGACAATTTACTTGTTCTACCAGCTTACAATAGACATTTGAAAATCCAAATTTATTATCTGAACTAGTGAACCATAACAAAAAAATTCTATGAGAACAGAAAGGCATGATTTTCATATTAGCTAGAATTAAAAAAAATCTTACAGCACAGTAAAGATTACATCTGGTTCGAAACAGGAATTTTCCCCACAACCTTCTTTAATTTTTTTTTTTTTTTTAATTAAGACAGAAATATGAACTCTTCATCCAAACCCCAAACATTCAATTTTCAACAGAGAGAACCTTGATGATGCTGCTGGGAAGGCTGACAAGAGCTGAAATTTTCCATTGGATACAGACAAGACTTTGTCAAAAAGGAAGTGTTATTTAATAGTTCAAAGAATTCCATCTAGTTTAGCTTATCTGTTGTTTTTCAATGTTTTGGATTATTTCAGCTCTGTCATTTTTTGACACACCAATACCCAGCCCTGCCTTTGTTCCTTATTCCCTGCCACTCTTGATTTGGATATATTTGAAATAATTTCTTGTTTATCTTTCTATCTTCAGTTGTTTGCTCTTCAAATTCCCTTCTTAGTCTTGCTTGACTTTTTCCTGTAATGGTTTGTTCTTTCTCTAGGATCCATTTGGGCAGGATTTCCATTTTCTCTGTTTGGCTTGGATAACCCCTTAAACTGTACCAGCAGACCAAAAATCTGTGATGCTGATTGAGCAATTAAGATTCTTTAGGCATGTTAATGAAAGGACACTGACAAGTGACTGAGCTATATATAATCATGGCCTTTTAGAACACCAGAAAATAAATTCACTAATACCAGGTCTTTTAGACCCCATTAGAGAGCAAAGTCTGTGAGGCAGCCTGAGCATTTCATCAGGTCGGCCAGGTTTGTGCTGGGTTTTGATGAGCTCCTCATTGCCATACATGAACTTTCCAGATGAGATTCGCTCGCCTGATTATTTCCCTGGGGGATGGGAAGAGCACAGCCCTAATTAGCAATCTACTTTGATATGAAATAAATATTAATTGCCTTTTCTAATCTGAAGGTGTCTACAACCCTTGCCTTTTACTATTAACAAGAGCCCCCCCCCCTTTTTTTTTTCTTTGTAAATTCTGAGATGTTTGTTTTCCTTTTACATTTAAATAGGCCTTAAACTTGCTCAGGCAACATCTTATAGTTACAGATTTGGTTTGTGCTATTCTTGCAAAAATATTGGGAGTTTTAATTCAATTTTCTGACTTCTAGAAAAATCTCCAGGATTATACTTCTGAAATATCAGCCACATATAAACATTCACTTAAATTCCTTGCACAAAGAAGTATAGATAATAAATACAGTATCTATTTTATAGTATTTTAAATACTTATTAAAATATTAAAGGAATATGCATTTACCCCTGTATAAATATCTACCTGGAATTAATCTAACAAGCGGCTCCTGCTCAACGTTTAAGGGATAAAGCACCATATATCAGAAAGTCAAAGAGGTGGCTCTCCACAAAAGCAATTAGAAGTTATCAATGCAGAGGAATGATTAATAATAAGGTTCGAAAACAAGGCATGGGAGTCCTGAGCATGAGGAATGGGGGTGGAAGAAGAAAAAGAGACAAGAAATGAGAATTCTCCTTTCTAGTCCAGTGCTGGATTTTCCTCAAGTGAACCTTTTTTATTCTGCGTCACACTTTCCTTTGAAAAAACAGCAAAGCAGTTTTCTTACACAACAGCCGCAGAAATCACCTTCCTGTAAGAAACTTTAGGAATACAATATACTATACATTGTATTATATACATGTAAATATAATATAATATATGTGTAATGTATATATAATATAATGTATAGTACAGCTTCTCCTCTTCAGCAAGAGAGCTGGCAGAAATAAGAGGCAGGCATGAAAGCCTAGTGAGGATTTTTTTCTTATTATCACACCATCGCATCTGAAATAATTCCAGGATTCCAGCCAAGATCTTTGACACAAGTATTTGTAATGATGAGCTAAAATACCAACCCAAAATGCAGCCAAGCACTGTTTGGTAAGACAGAAATCCTCCTGCAGGGTTTCTAGATTTATTTGTCTTCAGGAGATGGGGGAGCAAAAAAGAAATCCAGAAGTTTTTCTGAACTGATACAGCATCAGGATTAAGGGTGATCTGTAGACAAAACATTTTGCAAGGCTTTTTATCCCTGCCATGGGAGTCATTTCACTTGAATGTTCTTTCTATTTCTGGAGCAACGGGGGATTTTTAAGTTTGCTAAAACAACTGAACACATTCTTCAAAACAATACAGTGGGTCTTTCTTGTGAGAGCAAAGCTAATCAAACACACATCCTGTGCTATTGATGTCAGCCAGCTGCTCATGGCACTACTGGAGTCTCTGCTTTTAGGCCAACAGGAGTATTATGGACTGTTTCCTCCATCTGTTCTCAAAGCAAATGCCAAGATGGTCAAGGTGTCAGAACATCCACTGAAAAGCACATCAAAGGAGTGACCTGAGCTGCCAAGCCAGGACTGGAGTCTTTTCAGAGGCAAAATCTGTAGAAATAAATACGACAGTGAATCTAGAAAACATTTATAAGATAATTCAACAGGAACAGCCCTGGATGGGTTTTGAGGGCTCCAAAAACCCCAAAATACCAAAAGGTGTAGTTAAGGAAATAAACAATGTGATCCCACATGGCTGCAGCCACCTTTTTGTAACCTGACAATAAAGATTTCCTTGACACAGAAAGAAAGGACAAAGCTGGAAGGAAAGGTATTTACAGGATGGGTAAGTGAGGTGACTCAAGCTCTGAGAGGCTGGAAAAGGGGAAAAGGAGAGGAATGGGAAAGGAGGGGGTGATTGACATGAACACAGTGCAAGAAAGTAAGGAGGGTGTTGGCAAAGAACACACTTTGGTGGAAGCAAAACCACTTCCCACAAAACTGAGTGTGGGGTTTGGTTAATATCTCTCCTGGAAGCTGCATAATTTTTCTGGAGACTGGAAGGAATGGTACTGAAATAAGAACCTGGCAGACAGAAGCCAGATAAGGATGCTCAGATATCCTTGGTCTCTGAGCTCCTCTCAGCTGTGGGATCTCAGCTGGCCTGGAGACACCACAGCAGAGTGCAGGGGGCTCTGCAGGCAGAGCTTGGCTCAGCCCCGAGTGCTCAGCTTCCATCTGAGGTCACCTCTAGGAAATGGGAGCTGAGCACATCCTGGCTGAGGTTTGCCTCCCTGGGGAGCCCAGCCAGCCCAGGCAAAGCTCTCAGAACCCACCACACCTTCCTTAAAATCCAGATGTTTACTTCAGCTGCCTGCTAGACATGTCTGAGGCTAAGCCAGCCCTCCCAACCATGACTTCACTGCCATGGGAAGAGACACCTGAAGGACAGGGGGCAGCTAGAGAGGAGAAGAGCAGCTGCCTTTGGCAAAAGCAGAGAGCACCACAACACTCCCACTCCACCAGAGATGGCAAAACCAGCAAATCCAAATGTGTAAGACTGTCCATCTCTCCCACCTACCTCCCCTTCACTCCCCTTGCTGTAGCAGGAGGATCCAGTCCCTGACACCTCATCAGGGGTAGTAAAATTCAATTTTATCAGTGCTGCCAAAAGACCTGGATGAATTCTGGCCTGCTGTGCCCAGAAAAGAGTTTAAACTCGTTACAAATTCTAGTCAAGCCTTGAAGTTATCAGTGAGGTTTTTTCTACAGCACTAGTCAGAAAAGCCTGTGGATTCCAAGCTTCCATTTCCATGTAAAGCACCACATGTTCCTGACTGACCGACCAGGCTATTATGATTTGTGTATTAAAGCCTTGTGTTTTCCACCTATCGAGAGCATAAACAACAGTTTAACCTTTATCCCAAGGCATGTACACCCCTTTACTCCCAGAAAAATGAATTCATGTTTAGCAGTCAAATCAGTATCAACCTGACCTTTAAACACACCAGTGTTTCTTGGAAAAATATTATGGCTGGGATGCCTGCTGTGGTAAACAATATTAGCTGCTCCAACCCATGGCTGAGCCATGCTGTGAGGAGCCTTATCAAAATAAGGGGGTGAAAACCAGCAGGGACTGCAGATCTTCTGACAAACTCCACAGGATATGAAGAACAATGTAAATGTAACAGTACTGGCAGATATATTTCTATATTACTGTTCCAGAGATAACAGCTAAGGTGAATCATTTCCCACCACCTACAGCACTGAATTATTTCAAATTCTGAAGGGACCATATTTATTTCATTGGTAGGTAGCAATTTACTTAGCTGAAGATCATTATATTTATGTGTCTGTGAAATCCTCACAATAATTATATATTTGAGCTGTCTCAGAAGTGCTATATATATTCTCATTAGTCATGTACTTCCAAGGATATTATCATTTTTTTTTCCTTCAACAACCTTTGCAATCCAAGTGTGAAGTACTGCACTGCACATGAACCTCGATTCTTATAGTTTTGTTAAACTCCAGTTTAATCAAACAGCAGGGTGGCCTATATTCAAATGCAAATGCTAAGCGTGCTATGAAATATCTTCATTCCCTTTAAATGACTGCACTGTGGAGCTTATTTAAAACAGACCACACTGTGCAACAAAACAGAGGAGGACATGGGAAAAAAGTCCCCTGTTCGATATTACTTTTGCCAGACTTCTCCAAAAAAGGTCATGAAAATGTTTAGAGCAGGGTAAGGAGATCAAGGCGAGGGGGTTTCTTTCCTTCCAGCCCTGTCTGTGCCAGGCAGTCAATTATACCCCGTGGGTGGAGAGAGGTCCATTTATTTTCTTCAATGCACTTCACCAGTCTCATGTGAAAAATATTTTGAAAACACAAAACGTCGCAAGGCTCTAAATGCAAATGGCAGTCCATGGAGGCAGAGATTAATAACCCAAGGAGGATCAGTACACACTGACACTAAAACTTACCAGCTCAGTTTTCCCCTCTCCTTGGGTTTCTTTGGCTCATCCTTTCTGCAGAAGGGTGGAGTGTTTACATTAACCACCAGCATCCATCTCCAGGGGTGCCAGCTTGTTACCCTCTTCAGTGTTCCTGCAGGATCACCAGCTCAGTTTTCCCCTCTCCTTTTAATGCAAAACTAGATGAGGTGCCAGGCTGGCACCCCTGGAGATGGATGCTGGTGGTTAATGTAAACACTCCACCCTTCTGCAGAAAGGATGAGCCAAAGAAACCCAAGAGCTTTAAAAATATTAATCCCTCACATCACTACTCACATTCTGTCCAGGTTCTTGTTTATTTGAACACCCTCCACAAGCAATAAGGAAATGGCCTCAGTTGTATTTTCCTTTACCATCCTTGCCAAAATCAGAGAGATTTCACAGTTTCTTTCTCCTGTTTTGGCTGATGGATTTTCTTTCTCCTTTCTGAAAATAACTGAGTACAAAAGATTTAATGTCGAACTTGTTTTGATACACCAGGTCATATCAATTACTCACTAGCCTTAGACCTGCCAAAATGACAAGTTACAGCTAAAATCAACAAGCAGCACAGGTAGAAGACTTGCCATTACATCTCATGGATGTAGTGCAGTAACAAAGCAGCCACAGCCACTGTAACAGTGTGATAGTCCAGCAGCAATGCACTGCAACTGCCAAAATCTGCAAAGAAAAGGGCAGAGGCTAAATTCTGTTTCAGGCTGTGCAAGCGCAGGTTGAAACAAAGAGAAATAGTTGTCACTCTTTTTGCTGGAAAATTGAGCAGTAAGGGAGATGCTGAGGAATATCACTTCCTCCTATCATCAACCCATTTCTGCAGTAACCTTTACTCCTCCCTTTGGAAGTACCTTAGTGCAAGTATTTGCCATGAAAATTAAACCCCCATCCTATTGTTAAAATAAAAGTTTCAGTTCAGATCACTGAAGAATCAATTAAAAAAGCAAAAATACAAAGTTTCCTGGAAACCATCTGCATAGTAAATGAAAATCAAGCAGTGACTGACTTTGAGGAGCTCACTGCACCTCTCACCCTACATATTTATCTATATCTATGCTACAAACCCATGACACTCTTGACTTTGCTGGGGCAGCTTCTAAGTAGTGCAGTTATACATAGGATCTACCATTTCTCTTCAGGTGAACACTTATTTCTACCTATAGAAATGTATTTATTTATTTATTTATTTAGACGCTCCATGGTTATGGACGCAAGCACTGAGCAAATGTAAATAAGCATGACTTGGCAAACAGACAGACTCACTGTGAAACCCCCACACAGCAAATTAATCAGCCTAAAAGACTCTCACAGTTTGAAACTGGGCTTCCTAATCTATGATGGCTGCCACATTTAGTTTATGATGATATAAAATAAACATCACACCTTTAAACTTTTCCCAGGGCTGATAAATCAGCAAGGAGGGGATGACTCTCACGAGAGGATCGTGCCTGTGGTTAGCAGAGTCCCACAGATACACAAGAGATGCAATTATGCTGGAATAGCCAATTCTAGAGCTCTGACATGGCTTATTATTTGACTAGCAAACAAGGAACTTCTTCAACTTAATTGCAGCCTAGCTATGCTATTGCTGATCTTTTTCATCCTTCTTTTCCTTTAACTATGGCCTTCACAGAATTTTGTTTTATTTTAATCCTTTGGTTGTTGATGTGCCCATTTCTTGGATCTGTTTTGTACTTGCTATGGATATGCACAGCTTCTGAATTAGTGTAGTTGCTGATAAGATTCACCCCATCATAGCTCACTCGTTAGAAATTTGTGATTAAAAGAATTTGCAGCATTAACTTCAGCCACGCACTGTTAGAGGTTCTTAACTGTGGCAGTGCATTCTGAAATGAATGAAATTACTGACACTCTTGGTACAATATTTACCTTTGGATGCATCAGATGATATTGTGCCTCCTACCACAGTGTATGTATGATAAGGAATTTACAACTACAGGAGGCAGCACTAAATGTGCATCAGGAATTATCCCCATGATCTGCAGTGTGTGAGGGGAGCTGAGCTCTGACAGGGCTGAGAACCCGTGGAGCTGCAGGTGCTGCTCGCCACCTCAGCCACACACCAAGGACACAAACTTGTCCTGCCTGAAACCATTTCCACCTTCCTGCAAGGTAACCCTTCCATCACCCTAAACACAAGGAACAAATGATTTTCACTAATTAACAAACTGCCTTGGCACAGGGCCCAGGCCCCGACTGCCCGTGCTCCGGTACCGGCTGGAAGGAGCACGGCAGAGCAACTGCTTTGGCAGGTTTGGGACTTTAAAGGTCAAGTAATTACCAGCCTTTCCAAAGCATAAACTGCCTTTAAAGTCAGCAGAGCAGGCAAAAACTATTAGGAGATTCATCCAGCATTTATCTTTTAACTTGTTATCTCTGATACACAAACTCATCCTTATACTGTTTGCATTGCAGTGCATAAAATATTAAAATTAAAAGGCTTAAGGACTTCTGAGGGGAAAAAGGAGAGTAAAACTATTTTAGATTCAGAAACATTTCATCAATACGTAGTGTATTTGCATACTAGAATCAGAGAGTCCTGATTATGCATGTTTATTGATTTTGGCTTTGTTTTGATTAATGATAAAACTATGATCTGTCTTGTAAGGTAGCAGGGCTTGAGGGAGCTCAGTGCAATACAAATGGTTTGTATTTTAAGAAATCCTATTTATGCAAATAAGAGCACATTCACATGCATTTTGCTCAAGCATGATTTTAACAAAGCTCTCCAAACATTCTCTTTTATACTCTGGATAATTTGGGGAGGCATGTTTAATACAAAAATGCTGCATAACAATTACTTTTTTCTTCATTATGAATGACTCCCATTATATCACCTTGGACAAAAGAACAAGCTTCAATTCCCACTGAGCCTAATTTATTATCACAGCCGAAGATATTGTTTTGTGTCAGAGTGAATGCAATATTTCTAGAAATGGATTGCACAAATCCTGCTGGGAAAGTTCAAGGGGACTAGGGAGAAGCGAGGAAGAAAAAACAATCTGGAGCTCGCTGGAAAAGTTTTTGCATTTCTGGAAAAGCAATGTTGGCATGTTTGCCTTCAGTCCAGAAAGGAGGAGAGAGGTTTCCATCAGAAAAAGCAGCTGTAGATACTCATTATCAGAGTGCAAGGAAAACGTGAGGACAGACTCCCAATGTGTCGTGTCCTAAGGACATCAAGAGTTGTGACAGATTCTATTCCTGCCTTAGTTACCAGCGTTTAGACCATCCACCGGGCAGTGGACTGAAATGATTCTGAATTTATCCAACCAGACATCTGCACATCACGATAAATAAAATTATCAGTTGGCCTGTGTTCTGACACATGAATTATCTCACAAATCTCAGCAGGATCTTTGTCTGTATGACAGCTGCCATATTGGCCTCTGATATCTACTTTGGCAGCAAGGTCAGAATCTGGAGTCTCAACATAAGAGCAACCTGAGACTAAGTGAGGGAGTGGAGGTGAGGAAAATCTTCCTCCTCAAATTATAATTCCCAAACACTCTTTTTGACAACTTAATAGTCCAAAGCTGTGTTGTAGAAGAAGGATATAGAACAAAAGCATCCACATCTGCAAGCAAGGCTGACCCATCTGCTAAGAGACCTGTGACAGCTTCTTTTTAAAGGACAGTGGGGTTTGTTTGCCTTCTGTGGGCTGTGGGGCCTGGGGACAACAGAACACCAAGAGAACACCAAGAGAACACCAGTGGAACACCAGTGGAACACCAGTGTAACATCAGTGGAACACCAACGGAACACCAATGGAGCACCAATGGAGCACCACCCTTCCCATCATCCTCCACTGACTCTGAATATTTGCTTCCACAGCAGTTCAGAGCTGCTCCATGCTGCAGGAAATCTGGTTGAATCCCTTCTCCAGGTGCTCCTGTGTATTTGCAGAGACACCCAGTCAAGCTCAGAGGGAAGAGGAGGGGTCAGCTGCACAGCAAGAAAAGGTCAGGCTGCCTCACCACCATTCCTGCAGCTGAAGGACTGGATTTCTCTTGGAAATTTGGCCTCTTAATGTCTTTACTGGTTAATAATTCCTCTCTACTTCAGGGACTTGGTTACATGAAATAGATGAAATGTCCACCTCACTCTTCCAGCTCCAGCTGCTGGGAGCTCTTCCCCAGTTTCAGAAGGAATGGTATTGCCCATGGAAAGCCTTTGCTCGACAGCGTTGATGGAACGCAGCATTCCCAGGCTGCAGGGCAGCCCCTGCCCCACAGCTCCACAGGGATCCCCCTCTGGAGGTGCTCAGGTCAGGAACAGGAGCCAGGACAGTCTGGGGACATCCCTGCTGTTTCCTGAACACACCCCTCCCTCAGTGGGGAGCTCAGGGCACAGGAGCTGCTGTCACAGGGCCCCTCCCAGGTGCTCTGCAAGAAGGGATCAGCTAAGCCATGAGGTTACACACAATTCTGCCTCCAAAAAAACAAGTTTCACTCATTTTTCAACTCACTTGAAAAGGCAAATATGGTTTGAAATTTCAAATTTTGTAAGGAATTATTTAACCCAGAGGCTAAAGCTGTTTTATATTTAAGACTGAATTTAGCTTGAAGCATAAAGAAAACTCTAGCATAAATTAGCACATATTGATGTTAGAAAACTTGATGCTAAAGAAAGAAAAAATTGGTTGTAATCCAAGTAGTAAACCAAAAACCTAATTTTGTGAATTTGCTGGATACTGTTAGTGGTTAAATAAGAAATTGTAATCGGATTATAGGATCCTTGAGACAAAATAAAATAAATGAGTATTGAAAAACCTTTGAACTTTGTAAGCATCAAACCCCACGAGATATTTCTATTTATGCTGGAATCAAGTTGTTGCATTTCTCTGACACAATTTGAGAGCTCACTGATATCAATATAAATCTGATAATTCAACTCCCAACTATAGCTCTTACACTAACATAACACATAGCAAAATCAAGCCCTTCAACACATCTGCCCTCCTATGGAACCAAGCTGCATTGCAAGTCACAAAATAGTTTGAAGATCAAATGTTAATTCTCATCTAAATGACAGCATGTTTAATTCAGAATGAAAATTAACATCCCACATGCACTGAAAATCTTATGGCAATGATGAAAAGCTGCAAGTGTGAGTTTAACACCAGGAACAAAGATAGGATTAGGCATTTTTGATGGAAAATATTGTGCTTCTGCATCAACAGTCTTCCCCTTCAGTCCTTTCTTTTTTAAGTCTTTAAACCTGGTGCTTAACTCGGTCCATGAAATATTCCACAATCTGTTGGTCAGGCTGGGTTTTAATTCCAACTCAGCTGAAGAAGCATTGTTAAAAAGAATCACTATATCCCAGGGGAATCAGGAAATTAAACTTTATATATTGGGTTTGGCTTTCCCATAAGTAGCCAGAGCCACATAGCATCTGATTACCCTGTGAGGGGAGACACAGCCTGAAAAAGAGCCCTGCCAGTGTGCCACTGGGCCACTGATTAATTAAGCAATAAGATGAGGTCACTTAGGGTCATTAAAGCATGCCTACAATGCCATTTGAGGCAGTGTCTGGTTAGTACCATAGGGCCTGAGCCCACAACAGTTTACATCTGGGCACAGCACTTGACACTTGTGCTGCTGTTCCCATGTCAACATTGCCATTTGTAGGTGTTGGAATGTACTGGGCAGTCTAAACACAACTTTTCTTTTTGGGGGTGGCAGGGTGAGAGAGGGACAGGAGACCTTAATTTTAAATCTATTTTCATAGCATTGTTTGAGTTACAAAATTTGTCTCTCATTCCATAGAATATTGAAAAGGATCACAAAAATACATACTCATTGCTATTAGAGTAGTGCTCTATGAGCACTATTTCTACATATCCCACAGCAAGGAATTAAAAGAAATGGCACTCCTGAGATTCTTCTGATTTTCTGAACTGGTTCAGGCAACCTGGAAAACCACCACTCTCCACCTGGTCTGCCAGAGCTGCTGCATTTTGTTTGCAACAGTTAAACACTGGCCTTGTGAGAAAGGACAGGGTTTTCCCTGGTTCAGGGGCTGGGCACTCTCACCTGTGAGCAGGCATTCCTGAATTCCTGACTTCCAGTCCTTGCAGTCCCAGAGGTCTCCTCCGAGCACTTCTTTCCTTCTGTTTGAATTAAACTTACCTGTTTCAAACTACATTTTTTTCTGTACACCACATTTCAAAAATGACAATTTGAAATACTTCACTTTCAGGTGAATATACTGAAGAATAACAAGCTTGACTAAACGAGAGGTAACATGATTTTCATAACAGCAGCTTCCTGTTCCAAATCATAAATTGGGTGCTTTACTGGTTCACTCACATCCATTATGGCTAAACATCCAATTTACTGTCAGTTAGGATTGCTTCCCTGTTGAGTGGACTTCCCTTTAATCAGATATTCCACAGACAATGTTTTAACAGCTTGCTGTTTTATTACTTTGTTGGGGAAGCAGGAATAAACCAAGAAATTTGGGATGAGTCAGCTCTGTATAGTTCTTTCCCACCACAGAATGGAATGGGTGTCTGTCCTTGCCATCTACTGCTCATTAGATAATGTACCAGCAGCAGGAGAGTCTTAAGGAAAATTAATAATAATAGCAATAATAATAATAATAATAATAATGATAACAATAATAATGTTTGTATACTGTGGCTTGAAGATAGAGACGCCTAAGAAGTTTCTACTTAATTTCAGAAATTTCATTTCTTGCCAGCCAGCATGGCCAGTGTATCAACATAAACATTTCCATCAGATACAGGCCTGTACTCTTGGTTCAACATCAACACCACCACAGTAATACCAATATTTTCCTCAGTTATGGAAATGTTAAACCAGTAAAAGTCTATTTAAAGAAGCTTAATACCATCCACACATGAACTATATCACTGTAAATAAACGAGCTCTGGGTTTAGACAGAGCTGGGACAGAACTGTCACTGTGTAACTGTGCAGCACAGGGAAGGAAATGGACTCATCTCCAGTGCCACATCCACATCAAGTTACTTCACTCTAACCTTGAGAGTACAAGCTAAGGAACAACATTTCAGCTACATGGAGTGATTAGATTATGAACACAGTGATTAGATTAACAGCAGATGACTTGGAAGTCAAACTGCTGCATCTCCACTGAATTACCAGCTCCAGGAGCAGCAGAACTCCCCCTTCCAGTGCTCCCCACAGTCCCAGCTTTGACTTCTTTAAGTCTTTAGACACCAAGCAAGCAAAAGACAAAATTTCCATTTTGCCTCCTATTGTACCAAACCCAATCTGCTCTCATAGAACACCGAGGTCTGTAGTGACTGTAAACAGCATTTCATTGGTCACAACACCTCACAAATGACACAGCTGTAAAAGGTGACATCCAGCTTACCAGGGGCATCATTGGCTGAGCAACAGCAGCTTTCGGGGAGACCATGTCCTCACACCTTGTTATCAGCAAGCAGGAGAGAAAGAAGGAAAAAAAAAAACCAAACACAATTTAAAGAAGTGAACACAACCCTGCAGGCACAGGCACAAGACTCTACAGCTCCAGAGGCCACCTGAGAACCAAGCAGCTTCAGCTGGGCATGGAAACTTCAGTGGCAAAGTTGTTACTCCTCAGCTCAGCTCTATTAACCACGGAATCACAGAACATCCTGAGCTGGAAGGTCCCACAGGGATCATCACTCCAACTCCTGGCCCTGCACAGACACCCCGACAATGCCACCTGTGCCTGAGAGTGTTGTCCAAACCCTTCTGGAGCTGTGGCAGTCCTGGGGCTGTGCCAATCCCTGGGGAGCCCGTTCAGCCCTCTGGTTTAACTTTTTAAATTTGATTTTGTTTGAGTTCTGTGAATTTAAGTAACACACTGAAAACACTTTTAAATTAACACAAAAAAGATTTCCTAAAGATGCTGCATGGGCAGTCCCTACATTGATGCAGGCTCAGGAGAAAAAACAGAGGGCACCAATACTCCTTGGAAAGGATTAGAGGATGAAGGCTGTTGTTTCTGTAAAGAGCTTTGATTTTTTAAAATAAAACCATGCACAAAATAAGTCCATCCTTATCAGCAGCACTTAGAACAGTATTTGGCTGATTTAACCCCCAGTATGCTCCTTCTGCAGAGCCTACCTACACCCATCTGATCCCAGTGAACTCCCAGCCAGGGGCACTTTCCTGCCCTAACCAGAACATTTTTGGGGAGTTACCAGCCTTATTTCAATCTCTTCCATTCCCAAAGAAACAAACAAAAGAAAATGCATGTTTGAAAATGTTTTAACTCAATAGGACCTTCCTCAGAGAGAACTATCATCACAAGAGTAAACAAACTGATGGTTTCTGTCCGAGGTACATAGATTTATCTGAGGAATTAATTATTCAGTGTACTGTGTCTCCTGTTATTTACCCAAGAAACCCTGGCAGAGGATGAGATATGTGGGAATCACCTGTTTTATTCAACCCAGCACAGTGTATTTCAGTTTATAAGGTCTCTTCAGTTTCTCCTCTGCAATCTTTATTACAATATAGTTGAAAATATGTACTAATCCACAGGTACTATTTTTTTCTTTTTTTTAAGCCACATTTTAACCAAAAATGGGAAGGAAAAAAAAAAAGAAAAAGAGGGGAAAAAAGAAATCTGGAGTGTTTCTACTGGTGTCTTCAGGCATAACAAACTACAGCAATTTATTTCACCACATCCAGTTGTAATGCTAAACCACAGATAAACATTACTAATGGAGCAAGAATGTGTTCCTTCCTTGTGATGGAGGTCCAAAATTGCCCTTTGGAGTTTGCCAAACAGCATGGGGCACTTTATTCACCATGTGATTGGCACACAGTTCAGTTCTCAATCAGTCTGGGGATGAAATTGTTGGCTAAAGCTCTGGAAATTCTGACTCTGGAGCTGTCAGGCAGGCTGTCTTTACTTGAGAAAAAGCAATTCTTTTTAATAGCACTATGTTACTTGGCTTTTTATTTGGTTTTACATTGTTCATTGATGTTTTGGATTTTGATGTATTGTGCAGCACCCCAAGAACTCTTAAGAGGGGGAACTCCATTAAAAAAAATGAGTTTATTATTTCAACATGTGCTAATAAACATGCTACATGTTTGGGGAATCTAATCCCATCTATTTTGATGGCACACAAAAAGGCCATCAGTCACTGGATGCTGATACCAAAAAATGCATCTGTTCATTGAAAGGCAGAAATGTCATTTCTTAACAGAGCTCATGTTCAAGGTAGATCTAACAATGCAGAGAATTCTAAGGGTCAAGGGTTTATTTTTCCATTTATCTTGTAAATAAAGGAAATTGTCTCATAAACTTATGATTGATTTTTTTAGTCAACATTATTTTGCATAGCAACAAGCTTATTTGTAGGATATTTTAAGACACACAGTTTAGCTTATTATTTTATTGGTATTAATGGAAATGATCCAGAAGAGGAAAACACATCATCTGGAGGTCTGACTCTAGCTCTGACTCTATTGCCTGCCACATCCTAACGTCAGTGAATATTCTGGGAGCAGACTGCTTGGAGGATTGGGTTTAAATTATCTTCCTTGGGACATGTAACTAAAAATCGTGAGTTCCAGTCCACCCCAAGATCCAGTCCACCCCAAACTCAAACCTCCATGCAACCTTCCACTTCAGCTCAAGGCTTTTTCTCCTTTTTCTCCTTTCTCCTTAAATTTGTGGGTGCACAGATGTTCACAACACTCTTTTTTCACTTCTACAACTGCTGTGCTAGAACCAAACAGGACACTGATTCTGCACAGTGATCTAATGCACAGCTTCTTTTTTATCTACTTTCTCTGATGGCTGCTCACCTGCCTTCTCAGCCATGAAACCTTTCAGAAATGTTTCTCTCTTACCTGAACACACAGGGGTTTGGCTCCCTGCTGTGGTAATCCCTCGAGGGTCCAGCTCCATTATGCTCCTGTGTCAATACAGGTGCTCTCAGCTGCCTGAGGTACAGCCCTGCCACTGATTCAGAAGCTGAAGGAGCTTTTGTATCAAGATGAGGGTCAACCAGTATCAGGTAACACAAGCACAATCCCTATCCCTGTTCTCCTAGTACAGGTATGTCTAAAAATATGCACAATCTTCTTTTTCCTTATATTGCTCCTCTTCTTTAAAGGTTTTATGGTAATGTATGTTTTCAGAGTAGTGTAAGGTAGCTGATCACAAAGAACTCTCAACCACACTGCCACGTGCGCTTTACACAAATGTTTATTCCTTCACCGATGTTCGAGTAGTGAACAGTTCAGATTTGCTTGGTCATTGTTCCAGAGATGTTTTGCTGATTAAGATGGCTTGTATGGCTGGAGGGCTTTGTCATCCTCAGGAGCAGCTCTGTTGCAGCACTGTTTCTGGCCGCTGCACTGTTTCTGGCACTGGTTTTGGGTGTGTTGTTTGGGGTAGCGCCTGTAACTCTGGTCCTCACTTCCATCAGGGGCCTGACCTGTCACAAACGTGCTCTGGTAAACGGAGACAAAGCCTTCGCGGCTGCTCCGGCCTGGCTCGCGAGCCCACTCAAAGAAGTTATGGGAGTTCTGTCTCTGTTTCTCTGGATCCAACTTCCTCAGGCCCATGCCCTACAGGAAAAAAAAAAGGGAAGAAAAATTCATGCAACCATATGACTTCCAGTCACAGCTTCACAGATGAATCTTGTAACAGTCACTACCCCACTGGGAAGTGAACGAAGCTGTTACCACAGTGATTGCAAGAACTCACGGTCGATCTTTAGCAAGTTAAAAATAATATTGCCAGACTTGCCTGTATGAACATTTTTGGTTGCATATATAATGGGCAATCTGCTGACCTCCCACCTCTCAGTGCTAATAAACCACTTTTATTTTGCATTTCTGTAGCACACCATCTACTCAAGGCTATTTAGCTACACTCGGCTAAATTAATCTTCAGAGGCACCCGAAGAAATAGGTTAATAATTCTAGGTTTGGACTGCAATAAAGAAACTGACACAGACCATGAAATCTGAATCTTCAGTGCTATCCCTTGTGTGTCCAAACACAGAGAGACAGAGCCTGATTTTCACACTCCACAGCTCGCAGGAAATTTAGCTGGAATTATGGTTGATCAGTATCTCTAAAACGATGAGACACTGCCCAAAGTGCACAGAAATTGAGGTTACTCAGTGAATAATGAATTCCAAAAAGTCTAGGCCTGACAGAGCCCAAAGTCAGACAAACTCCCTGTATCACAATTCACTGCTTCCTCCTTTACCCATTATCCTGTGAACTGCACTATTTCTTTTGCTGCCTGGAATAATACCAACAATCTAAGGGGAATGGAAGAACATGAAACTGTTGCCCACAAAAAAAAAGCCAAAAAAATTTAAATTCTAGTCAAAGTTGTGGCTTCTGCAGCATACATTTAAACAGGTGTATTGTAAAGAGATGTGGGATGGAAAAGAATGCATTCTTGAGATATATTGTGGGTATCTTATGAATTTTGTTTAAATTTATGATAAAGATGAGTCTGAACAAAATATTTGGGACTGCAAATTAGAAGTTGCTGAGATATCTACAAAAATTCATTGCAAGGCGAATCTCTTAGAGCAGACTAATAGGAAATTTATCTGGGTACAAAACCAAAACAGGAATATTAGAAAATGCCTGTCAGAGACCCAAATCATGGCTTTTTTTCTTCCCTTTGAATCATGCCATTCACAATGACTGCATGTGCTGCTGCACATCTGTGACGGTCCCAGAGATGTCCCAGGCTATACTAATAAAAAAGGTATTTTTCTTTGCTATCTACGTTTTTCTCTTCTCAAGTTTTAGCATCTGTTTTTTCTTTTTCTGCAGGGGACAGAAAAGATGCTGTGTGTAATTTCTGGCAGACCAATAGGTCTGAAGTTGCTTGATTTGTCTCAGTGCTGGGTACTTACCAGGTCAAAATATTCGGCTGCATTGCATATGTCATGTCTGTTGTCATGAGAAGAGAACGGGAAATTGTTGTTTCCTGCTTTCTGCAAGAAAAGAAATTATAGCAAAAAACTATGAATTTCCATAAGCTCTGTTTGGAGTCTATTAGTCTTTGTTCTTATATTGTGAGATTACAGCTGCCTTTGTTGTAGCACAGAAGTCATATTCCTATGCTAAATATTCACCTGCACATGATTTTATAGGGGTAATGTGGACTTTTAATTTTTTTTAATAAAATGATCAGGAGGATTTGCTGAATATATATATGATTAATATAGAAGTGTGAATTTTCAAATAAGAAATTACACATTCTGTCTGCAAAGCAGCAAAATGCTAGATATATGTCAGGATTGCCTTGCTTGATTTAGTAGTAGGCTTAAAACTAATTAAAATAAACTACAAAAGGGACCTCAAAACTGAATTAGTCTGTGATTTATGAACTGAATGTCATGGACACTGCTTGTTGCAGGGGAAGTTGAAGAGGTATTAATTGCTTAACTAATTTATAATCTCATTCTTTAACATGATGTTCATCCAGTCTCTAAATGAAACTAGAGTTTCAAAAAAAAAAAAAAGACAACTGCAAAAAGAGCTATTTCAGATATCTGACTTTTTAAATGTTTGTTATGTATCAGTGCAATACCCCAACTGTGATATTCCCCTCCAAACAAAAGAGCAAGTTTTAATGTAACACAGTCTAGGTGTGTCAAGAGCAGGGGAACCTGAATGAGTTCTAAAGATCAATGTAACTGGAGGCCTGATCCAGCAAGAGGATTCACCAGACACAGAATGTGCCTGTATGGGGTCAGCTGCATGGTCAAATCTCAGAATATTTGGTTTACTAGGTAGATTCTCTTCCTTTTTTGAGGTACATTCATCAGTTCACTTGTCTCGTACTGATTCACCCAGGCTGTAGTTCAGTGGATAAGTAAATTCAACAAATACATTCTCATACATGTGTTTAAAAATAAGCACCTCCTGAGTCTGTAAATTTCTTACTAAAATATCCTACTGCAACTAAATGTCAACCTCAGCATTTCAGGAATAGTGTTTATTACCAGTGCCTAAACAAACCTCCTCAGATTGTCCCATTTTAGCTTTTAGTGTATCTTCATGTTCTCACCACTGATCTCAAATTAATTCCCAATTTACAACAGGCAAGAATTTCCCTAATTCTGTATAGAAGTGGAGGGCTGGTAAGACAAGACATGCAACTTCAGGTAAAGTCACACTGGTGTTGATAAAAGGTCCCTCTACCCTGGTTCTTTTTCAGGCAGTGGCTAAGGCCAGATGTTCCACAGAAAGGTAGATGTAATATTAACACAGAGTATACTCATGTTACAGTATAATCTCCTTTTCAGTAGCCCCAAGCTTCCCTTTTAAATATTCCTTCCAAGCCCTTCATTTCTGCCCTTCACTATAGCAAAACCAGTGAAATGAACCCACTGTAGTTGCTGTGCTTATAGAAAATGAAAACAGAAAATGTTCTGTGTACAAAGTGCGTGGGTAAAGCAAAGCTCAGTGTGATGATAAAATAAGAACGTGAAAAGGTGCTTACAACACTGCAACATTTTAAATACTTGTGATTTTTAAAAATACTGTGTTTCCTTTCATTGTAGATTTGTTCACAAATCTCATTTTTAAGCAAGCCTTAAAAAGGTTCCAAATGAGGAGCTTCTAACTTTTTAATGATCGAAAGGCACACTCATTTGTGTGAATATACTGCATTTCCGACATTCATTGCTAAACAGCTGATCAAATTTCCATTAAACCTTCTTACAGGGCGTTACACACAGGCTGTGGGCTGAGATTGATCATAATGCATTTGGTGTCTCAATAATGAAAGAGAAAATCAGCAGTAACTTAGAGCAACTAAAACGATGAGTGAGTAACAGGGAAATACGTTTCTTCGGCAGCACAGGCAGCAATCACTCCATCCCCTGAGGCACAAAGTCTGCCAGCCCGCTGTGGCTGCTCCGCTGACGACCCTGAGTGCTGTTCTTACTCACAGCTTAGCGAGTGACAACTTGCAAAAGAACTCCGAAAATCGGCTGTGCTGCCACAGGAACTCACCTGCACCCGAGCTTTGTATGGCAGCGGCATTCTATGTTCCTCGCCCACAGCGGCTAGAGAGTTCAGGACATGTTTTAGTGAAGCGCTTGTTGTTGATTCCAGCTCCTCCTCCTCCAGTCCCCCGTGAGCGAACTAGAAAATAATGAAGATTACGACCCTTTAAAATAAAAGTCAACTAGAAAAAAAAAATAACCCCAAACAACAAAAAAAATCTGATCAGAAATGCGGGCAAAATGGTATTTTCCCATTTGTTTTTTATTATTTGGATTGCAGCAGCACCTAGTGGCGTCTGGAAAAATGAGGAGGCTCTCACACACAACACAAACCCTACCATTAAGACGTTCAAACGTAGATAAAATAAGCAGACAAGAATTTTAGGAACCTTCAAGACAAGAATGTTCAGGAACTTTCTGAAAACCGTTTACACAGCAATAACCACCAAGGAAAATAACGACCTTCTAACACACCCCCCCCCCCCCCCACAG
>VXAX01004567.1:234340-260230 GCA_013399835.1 Leptocoma aspasia | reverse complement strand
CAATACTACTCCTACTGTTGTACAAGTTTGAAAGCACAATATTTTTGTGAACAGCTCAACCAAACATCAGGCTAAAGAGTTCAGAGGGTGAGGAACAGCCTGTGCCGGGAGTGTCACGGTGCCCTGGGATGCCAGGATGTCCCAGCCCAGCGTTTCTGATGGGATCACAGCGTTCTCCTGGAGGCGAGAACTGAGGCAAACCTTGGCTGGAGTTCTCCAGAAGAGAAGGAAAACCAACCAGGGCTAACTATCAAATAAGAGACCTGCAGCATTGCTGGAAAACTGGGGGGGAAAAATCCAGCCAGGGTCAGTTAACAAGCCAGAACTTTTGCACCCTTCCTCTGAATACCATGGACACTCTTTCCTCATAAACCTCAGGAACGGGAAGACTCATTTCCGACTAAATGACAAACTCACGCTTAGCATGGTGCCTTTTTGCGAGTTTAAGGCTAAAGGAGCCCTGCGGGGGACACGCGGGCTCCTGCCGGGCCCTTACCCAGTCACTACCGCGCCGCCCGCGCTGCCCACACCCGTCCGCGGCCATGGCTCGATGTCACTGCCGCCCCTGGTTACTCTGCGAGGGCCAGCGCGCTTCCCTGGAGACCTGCTCCCGGAGCGGGCGGCGTGGGGAACGCTCCCTTGTGACCTCAGAGCCCCCCCGGTGTGCCAGTGAGATCCACGCTGGGCAACCCGCTCCTGCTCGTGTGCTGCAGGGAAGAGGGAAATAACAGCTCGTCAGGGGATTCAGTGTTAAAAACGAATCGGTTCTGCACAATCACCTCAGTGATACTTTACAGCCTGAATGGGAATGGGTGGGGAAAGGAGAGCTGCTTTTGAGGAAAACCCAAAGGACGTTAGAGACAGAATTTTTAAGATGTAACTTCCTGCTCTTTTGAAAATGACTTTCCACATACACACATCTTAACTGAATACACGCCCAATATTTACAGAAAACCTGGCTGTGTCTTAGGGACTTTTTTGCTTTTAAGTGCTGGCGTGGAAACATCCCAGCTATTTAACTGCAGCACATTTGGCCAGTGTAGCACAAACCAAGACTTGGCCTCCTTGGCCTTGACAGACTGTAAAGAAGATGGCACTTGCGTCCTTTTTATCTTCAAACTAACAGGGACTAGGTTTAGATTGGATATTAGGAAGAAATTGTTCCCTGGGAGGGTGGGCAGGCCCTGGCACAGGGTGCCCAGAGCAGCTGTGGCTGCCCCTGGATACCTGGCAGTGCCCAAGGCCAGGCTGGACACTGGGGCTGGGAGCAGCCTGGGACAGTGGAAGGTGTCCCTGCCCATGGCAGGGGTGGAGCTGGATAATCTTTAAGGGTCCCTTCCAGTCCAAACCATTCTGTGATTCCATGATCCATATCTATGTGTGTGTATATATATATTAAAAGATATATGTGGCTAAAGATATAATGTAATTTAAGAGGCAGTCAGCATTTGTACTGCCTGACCAGTTGTGAAGTGTAACTGCCTCTTGTGGTTTAGAGAAGGGGGAATACCATCTACAAGGAAAATGATATTAAAAATCCCATGGGCACTATTTAAGAATTACTTGCTTGCTGAAGCCATCACAGTTTAGCTTTTGTTGAACTCAGTGTACAGAGGGCAGGACACTGCAATTTTCAATCTTCTCCCATGCTGAAGTACGCCATCACCAAGTTTTCGCTTGTTTCATTAAAGTCCCAGTTATCCAGGGAAGTCAAACAAGCCTGGAGAAAAGGAGGCTCGGGGGGACCTTCTGGCTCAGCTGTGAATGGCCTCAAACTGTGCCAGGGCTAAATTGGAGATTAGGGAAAATTTATTCATGGCAAGGGTGGCCAAGAATTGGAAGGGGCTGCCCAGGGAGGTAGTGGAGTCCCATCCCTGGAGGTGCTTAAGATCCATGGCACTCCGTGCTTTGGTGTAATTGACAAGGTAGGGATCGGTCACAGATTAGCCATTTTTCCGACTTTGAAGACTCCCTGGCCCCGCTGGCAGCGGCACACCCGCCCCTCACGGAGCCACCGCCCCCTCCCGCCCCTCACGGCACCGCCCTCAGAGCCCGCCCTTCCCGCGCCTTCTCGAAAAGTCTCGCGAGAGGCGGCGGTTCCCGGCCGGACGCCCCCGGGAAGCGGCTCCGCTCCCGCCGCCCCTTCCCGGCTCCCTTCCCGGACCGTTCCCGCTCCCTTCCCGCACCATTCCCTGACCATTCCCGCACCATGGAGGAGCCCTGCGGCGCGGGCGCCGCTGCCTCGCTGAGGGGAGACGCCGAGGAGCCCAAGCAGGTGAGCGGCGCTGAGGGGGGCCGTGGTAGCTGAGGTAGAGGGGCTGAGGGGAGCTCGAGTGGCGGCTACAGACACAGCCCCCGGTGGTGTTTTAATTGAAGCGGTGTTTTTGATCCTCTTTCCAGTTTGTCGGGGCCGGAGTGTGGTAGGGAACGCGCTAATTATGATTAAGCGTTAATTGCGAGCAGTGTTGCTGTTGTTATGCCTAAGTACATCGTATTTACGTAAGTGGTGTCCTGTGGAGCTGTTTTTCCCTCGACTTGTGTTACTTCAAAGCTCCTCGCACACGGGTGACAGCTGCGTGTTTTGCTGTGTTTGAAAAGAAGTAGGCAGACACGAGGCTTATTTCATTTTTTATTTGTTACGGTAGAAGCATTTTTAGCTATAATGTTGGTGGTAATGTTGATGTTAGTGAACACTTGGTGTTAATAAACACCTACTTTCACGAACTTCAGTGGGAGTCATGTGTTCGTTTTAGCCTTCCTGAGTGATTTTGTGCTGTGTGGGCAGCTGACCTTAGCGGCACTTTATTCTCGTAGCTCAGTGTGCCCAGGTGGGCAAGAAGGCCACTGTCACCTGCTTGGGTTGGTTGTCCCCCTGTGCTGGGCACTGCTGAGGTCCAGCCTCACATTCTGGGATTGCTTCTGGGGCTGTTATGTCGAGAAAGACACTGAGGGGCTGGAGTGTGTGCAGGGAAGGGGCTGGAGCCCCAGGAGGGGCTGAGGGAGCTGGGGAGGGGCTGGAGAATTCCTGAGGGAGCTGGGAAGGGGCTCAGCCTGGAGAAAAGGAGGCTCAGGGGGGACCTTGTGGCTCTGCACAACTCCCTGCCAGGAGGGGACAGCCGGGGGGGTCGGGCTCTGCTCCCAGGGAACAGGGACAGGAGGAGAGGGAACGGCCTCAGGCTGGGCCCGGGGAGGGGCAGGGTGGACACCAGGAAGAATTCCTTCATGAAAATGGTTGTCAAGCGTTGGAACAGGCTGTCGGGGGCAGTGGTGGAGTGCCCATCCCTGGAGGTGTCCAAGGAAAGTCTGGATGTGTCGCTCAGTGCTCTGCTCTGGGGACAGTGTGGTGGTCCATCACAGGTTGCACTTGATAATCTTGGAAGTCTTTTCCAACCTAAATGATTCTGTGATAGTTCCTAAAGTGAAGCTTATGCTTGACACGAGTTGGAATTGGGATAACTGGAAAACTGTATGTGCTGGGGAAAAGTAAGTGAATATAGAACTGGATTTTGCTCACTTAGCATTAAAAATAACTTATCACAGAGCAAGCCTGATAGTTTTAATTGCCAACACTTAAGTAGAAGGCTAATTTCTCTCTGGAAAGCAGGGCTCGGTGCTGTTCCTCGGAGGCAATGAGGTGAAGAGCAGTGCTGTGGTGAAATACTCCTCAGCCCCTCCTCAAGCAGCCTTTGCCCGTCTGCAGGAGAAAACTGACCTGAAGCTGCCTCCTGCCAACTGGTTACGGGAAAGTGCCAAGCTGGGACCAGCAGGGACAACCATTCTGGGCAACAGCAAAAAAAGTAAACCCTTCTCGAGGTAAATACCAGCAGCCCCTATTTTTTTCCAGGCCTTTAAGAATAATTCTGGTTGTGCACTTGGCTCCTATGTCATTTAAAGTAGAAAGTACAGGTTTTACCATAGCAACTACATATTGTCTTAACCATTCTCCCTCTACTTTTTCATCTTGAGTTGTTGCCTCTATGGTCTGATCTTGTCTCCTTTGTAAATGATTGATGGTGTTGATTGTTATTTTGTTCACGTGCACGTTGACACCTTGCCTCAGTCAGTCAAACTGACTTTTTGTTCTTCCCTGCTTGGCCCAGATCAAACTGGACTGGTTCTGCCAGCCCTTCTGCCTTTGATAACAGGTGAAAATGGAACATGTGATTCCCCTTGGAAACCAATTTATAGTTCTTCTGGATCTTTAGAAACTGAATCTGACTAATGGCAAATGAAATTTCATATTTATATCAGGATTGCATATTTCTATCATGCTAAGGTGAAATGAGGGGCACACCCAAGAAACAGTGTTACCTTTCAGTGTGGATGTTTGCTGAATTGTTGAATGAGTTGAGTTCAGAGTGTTCATAAACAGGAGGCTCAAATCCTGTGCTGAACAAGCAAATTCACACCAAGTTAGCCAGTCAGTGAAATTTAACAGTTTATTCAAGGTCTGTGTTTACATCCTCATCATCTCTTTTAGGAGCTGTACTTTTCAGAGCAGAGTAACAAGTTTTCATTTAATTTCAGGGCTTCATGAATTTTTCATGTTTATTTTAGATACTGTGATTGTCAAATAGAGGCTGGCAGTTCAATCTGTTTCTCTAGTGTCAGTATTAAAAAGCTGATAATGAAAGTATAAATTGCACATCATGTATGTTTTGGATTTGTTTTAAAGAATGATCTGTACATTGAAATATTCCAACTATAGTACCTTGTAATTTCTTTAACGAGGGTGGAGGAAGAGACAATGTGTCTATTACAACATGTAGGGCAGTTCTGGAAAATGTGAATAAGAGGTAAAATTCAATTACAGCTACTAAAATGAATGTCTTTAATATGCTTAATGCCTTAAAGAGAAACTCCTTGAAGAACTCTCCTTATTAACACAAAAGTGTTAAAAATAATCCTTCATTTTCTCTGATTTTTCTTGATTTCAACAAAACTTTAAGTATTTTAGAATGTCTGGAAATTAGATCTAAGTACTTTCAAAGATGTATTTGAGAAACTTCCAGAATATGAAGATGAAATCACTTTGTTAATTTTAGATCTCATTACACTTGTTGATGTTTAGCTGGGTTATTTTATTTTATGAAACCTTTCAAAGGCTGAATAGATACAAAAGCCAGGTCTGTAATGTCACACTGGAACTGTCTTAACTTGTAATATTTTTTAAATAGCTTTGGGATGGCCTATGACTTCATTGACTCAGTTGGAAATGATGTGGATGTCGTATCTGATTCAGAGGTATGGACACAACATTTTAAATACTCTCATTCAAATTCTTACATTGCATAAACTTTTATTTCAAGGTACTGTGGTGGCTTCTGGCATCTTTGTGTCCTTTGGGGAAAAGGAAAGATCCCTTAATGAATCACAGATCACCACCTAAGGGGGTTGTGATCACTGAATAAGAAATGTAGAGAGAAAAATCATAGTTCCCCTGGAGTTGTATAAATAATCTGCAGCTAAAATACGCAGTTTAGTGAATGCAGCACATCAGTCTTGCAAGGTAGTTGTCTTGTATGTTTGAACTCAGTTATTGTGATGCAAACTGTTACTCTCAAGATGTTTTTTTTTTCTAACCTAGAAGAGAGAGCTCCACTCCAACTTCTTCTTTCCTATGATTTTTGCCAGCTTGTCAGCTCTTTTGGTATTGGTAATATCTGTAGAACTCAGATGAGGCTACTCAGAAGAGGAAGCACGTTCATGTTAATATTTGTCAGATTTGTATTCAGATTTAGATCTCTGTCTGGATTGCTTTGGACAACTGACAAAGAATTGGTATTCCTGCTGTGAAAATAAAGGTTTACAATCCAAATCATCCACTAGCATTTTTTTTGTCATTTTTCTTGGTACCTGGTCATGGTGATCCAATCAGAGAATGTGTTTAAGCCATGTGTGCTGTTTCTGCTGATGACTTGGTCTCTTTATTACTGTCATTTGTGTTCTCTGCCCTCAGCAAATGCATTTTCTTGTGGAATGGTTTTAAAATCCCTGGCACTGTCAGGTTTTATTTGACCATGTGTGCTGGGGTAGAATTACATTTCGTCCCAGTGGCTGGTAAGGGATTGTTTTGGGATTGTCCTGAGCACAGATTGATAGTACAAGATGGTTTTGTTGTTGCTGAGCAGGGGTTACAGAGCCAAGGCCTTTCCTGCTTCTCATCCAGCCGTGGTGGCAGCGGGGTGGGAGCACATGGAAAACCAGGAAGAGACACAGCCAGGACAGGTGACCCTGACTGACCAAAGGGGGCTGGGGGGAAGAAGAAAAAGGAAGGGGGGGATGTTTGGAGTGATGGAGTTTAGGCTTGCAGTCTCCCCAAGTCACTGTTACACATGATGGGGCCTTAGTTCCCTGACAGTTGTATTCCCATGCAGCATAATTATATGGAATATTCTCTTTTCACTTTCCTTCTCCAAGAACATCAAAAAACTCCTCAAGATCCCTTACAGCAAGTCCCACGTGAGCATGGCAGTGCACAGAATTGGGAGGACACTCCTGCTGGATGAGCTGGATATCCAGGAACTCTTCATGAGATCGTCTCAGGTGAACCACTTGGTTCTTGATAACTGTGGCATGTGGGCAAAATGCATTGTTTCAGGAATAGAGTAGCAAGAAATGTCTGGAAATCCTTAAAAATCATATGTGGGTACCAAAGGTGTTCTGTTCTGCAGCAGTTTACCAACAGACTACACTGATGTCCTGTGTTTATGGTATTGTAGGGTTAATATTCTGTGTCTCACTTTTGTGTAATTACTTCAGTATTGCTATACCATTTGACTGATTTTATAAGCAATATGTATTTCTTACTATGGAGCCTCTTATATATCTGATTTTCTAATTAAGTCAGATTTTCAGTAAGAACATAACTTTCCTAGAAGCTGTATTTTCAATAATTGACCAATTCAGGACTTCAGCTCTGAATTGGGTGCTTTCTGGGTTTCTTCTTGTGGGTGAGTATTTGTAAGTTTATAAGGCACTTGGTTTATTTTGCAGGTGCTTCTTGACATTATTTTCATATTTCTTCTGTTGCCTAGACAGGGGACTGGACATGGCTGAAAGAGTTTTATCAAAGGCTGATTGATCAGAAATGGCAAAGAAAAAAGAAGAGTAAAGAACATTGGTACCAGAAGGCAATACTTTCTAAGTTTTTGTATTACAGGTAATCTTTTGTCTGCATGAAACTTGTATTCTGCACCACTTATGCTTGGTTTTTGGTCTTGGAGTAGATGTTAAAATTCCAGTATGGTCTGACTTATTTACTGCTTTTTCCTTGAACACAGGGAATTGGGGGGTGAGGTTAGGAAATAACATGAAATGTTTTCACAGAAATTAAAGTATTTTACTTTAAAGTTGAAATACTCAAGAATAAAATAAACAGCACAACTTAATTAACTGCGTATCAGCCAAGTCATTTGTTGGCAAGGGTGCATCAAACATAACAACTCTAAAAATGGATCTGTTTGTATCTTGTCAGCTGAACTTGTAAATGTTTCCTTGTTAGCATTAATGGAGATGGAGCTGCTCAGCCTGTTCCTTCCACTTCCAAGCAGCACCAGGAGGGTCCTGTTGCAGGTGAGAGTGATGAAGCAGGAAGGGCCTCCTGGCCAGCTCCTTTTGAAATGCCTTCCTCGCTATCTGAAGATCCAGGTGCCTCTAACCAGGTTGGTGTGGAGAATGTTTTACATGGCACCACAGTGTTTGTAGAGCCACAGATGCGGGAAGGTGCTCAGAAGTGCTGCTGCAGCTCCCTTTGCTGAAAGAGCTGAGCTGAGGCATGAGCAGAACTTGGCAGGAGGTGCAGTTCCAGATTTGCCAGTGGTTCAGAGCTCCAAATTTCAGATATTTGTTCTGTCGCTGTAATGTTAAGTTGCTATTTATCCCAGCATCTTTGAGAAACAAAGCCTTTGGCTGAGAGTAGTCATCAGTGCCTTTACCTAAAAGTAGCAAAATCCTGATAATCAGAAGATGGGTTTGGAAGCTTAAAGTTCTGGCCTTTCTTTTTAAATTTGGCATTAAAATCCATCTTCTGGTGGCCCTGAGTTTATTAGGTGAAGAGGAAAATTAAAATTTCTGAAAAGGGAAAACAGTTAAGCAGTACTTAAAAATACTTGCCATGAGATTACACAAATGAAAGGGGAGATGTTTACAGCAATTTTGCAACAAACTATGATTAGTATCAGACCCGAATTCAGTGTTTCTATTCTGGCTAAACTTATTTATGAAGACTGTTAATTCCTGTGGGTTTTGTGAGTCATATAAAACAGAATTGATTAAATTTTTAAGAGGTTGAAAGATCTGCTGTTTTCAGTCTGCATTAATATAATAATGATGCTACAATTGTGCTTGCACAATGTTACTAGCTGATCTGCCAAATTTAGGGCGTTTCTAACCTACATTGGCCATAAAATTGTAACTGCATGTGTTGTGTGAAGTGGAAAAATACTTCAGTGCTTGAAAGGTTGTAGAAAAAGGACTCCTTCTCTCTTCCACCCTCTTGGGGAACCATTGCCCAATTCAGCAGACTGTTTATCATAAAGAAGCTGTTGTGGATTTGCACAGTGCCATTTTCTTCATAAATAAACCAGCAGGATAGAGGTTTTGCTTCTGGACACTGATAATCTGGTGTTGACCCTGGCTTAATAAGGAGCTCCTGCAAATACTTCCTGGTTTCTTCCCAGAGCCTCTGAGAATATTACAAAACACAACATTTTGGCACTAACTATAGAAAAGAAGCATGCTAGTCACTGCCTAGAGGCTTTTTGCAGTTTAATGCAGATTTATTTAAAGATGTTGGAGGTAAAGGGTTTTCCCTTACATGCTTTTGTTGTTCATATCTTTTCAAATGGCTGACTTGACCTCAGCAGCACAATCACTCCTTATCCTTGTGCTCTCCACAGGGAAATGTGCCTCTTGAACCCTCATATCTAGTGGGGCACGTGGCCTCAGCCCCCAGAGAACAAAACCTGACTCCTTTGTTCAATGATGGGGAGAACAGTCAGGTATGCTTTATGTGAGAGCTGAACCCCCAGGTTAAACCAACACCTCCAGACTGGGCCTAAACTGGAACCAGGGGCAAACCTCAGTCCCTGTAGAAGTAGTTTTTGTGGCATTTGCAATTTTAAGTTCCGTGAGCGTGCCGGGTTTGTCACGTGCTGGCTTTTATTTGCTGCTTTGGCTTCTTGCTGTCTCATGATTCCACAGAATGTCACGGAGAACAAGTGTTATACCACTGATTTACAGGCCAATTCTGTTTTCTTTTAATGAAGGGACTTAAAAATGACTTTGTTCGTAATATCCTGTGGACCTTTGAAGATATCCACATGTTGGTGGGATCAAATATGCCAATATTTGGAGGTGGGAGATACCCTGCTGTGAGCCTGCGTCTCAGGTAAGCTCAGGGGTTCACAGATAATATTTATACCAGCCTTGAGTGATTTGTTACTCTGCCTCCTAGTTAGCCATCTGCATTTTTTGCTATTTTTATAAAAGCGAGCAGTAATATTTCTCCTCCTGGGAGTCTGAATTTAAGTAGATGCTTGTTAAGCATAAGCACTTAAGATGTTATTGAGCAGTGAGACAGAACTATTCCAGTCCCAATTTAATGTCAGTCCCTTCATTACCACTCTTCCTGTTCCTGCCTCTACATAGGCAAAGAATGAGCAAAAACTTAAAGCTGATTTGGTGTATTTGTCATCTTTTAAAGACACGTTTAGGAATTAACAGTACGTTGCTCTGCAAGGAATTTTGGAAGGTCTGGGAGAAGGTTTGTGCTATAATTAGTTGTAGCTAAAATTGCTGTTCCTTTAGAACTTCTGAAGTACTTATTATCTTGATAATAGTGTGACATCTGAAGCCTGTTAAATGTGGGCAAAAACTCCAAATGGAATGTGAGCATATTCCATTGGAGAGATCAGCACATCTGTTTTGCTATAACTCATTAATACAACAATTCACAAATAATTGTTTTAGTATTCATCCACTCTCAGGTGACTTAGACCTAAATCCCATTAGTAAACATCCCTAATAGTTCCTGAAGGGTAAACAAAGATTTAAATAACACTAGAAGTATTTTATTTTAGGGATAACAACAAGCCAATAAATGTGCTAACAGGAATTGACTATTGGTTGGACAACTTAATATGCAATGTACCAGAGCTTGTGATGTGCTTTCATGTCAATGGAATTGTTCAGGTAAGTCTGGCTCTTTGCATTATGCCTTAAAATAAGAATTCATTCTTCACCTTCTAAAATTGCCTCAGTTACAACAGACCCTTCACACTGTTCTGAGCAAAGATGACAAAAATCATGTTGTAGAATGAGAAGCATCTTAGCTTGCAGCAGTCATCTAAAAATAGTGTGTTCTTTCCTTTCATGCATGCAAGATTCCACAACCTTTCCTTGATGTTTGAGTGAAGGCTAAAATAAAAAATGCAACAGCAGAAATCAGTTCCTTACATCTGCAGTGTTCCCTTGCCAAGACAGATGCAAGCTTTTGAATGTTTGTTTATGCTGTTTCACTGTAGAGCAGCTGGCTTTCTGTTCTACCTGGCAGCCTGGAGTTGTTTCCTAGGCTGACTAGGTTTCATTGAAATAACAGATGTTGCACCTTCTCCCCCTTATTTTTCCTCATTTTTTGTTCTCCATTCACTATGTTGGTGACAGAAATGGATCCTTCTCAAAGCTTTGATTGAGTAGTGTAGTCAAGATGTGCTTGCTTAAAGTAAATCATAGAAATTAACTCAATTTATCATAATAGCAGCCTTTGTTTCTTTTAGCTGTTGCTAGAGACACTGATATATTCATTTTGGTGTCACAAAACTCTCCTAAGATTGAGTTTTAATTTCTATTCTTTGCAGAAATATGAAATGATCAAGACTGAAGATATTCCCAATTTGGAAAACTCTAATTTTTCTACCAAAGTGATAAAAGATATTGCTCAAAACATCTTATCTTTTCTAAAATCAAATTGCACCAAAGAAGGACACACCTATTGGCTGTTTAAAGGTAAGAAGATTTAGATTAGTTGGAAAAGATTGTTGGTAATTTGATGTTGATTAATGAAAGATTTTCCTTTTCAGCAAGTGGGAGTGACATAGTAAAGCTCTATGACCTCACCACGCTTTGTGAAGAGACTGAAGACAAATACCAAAACCCTTTTACAATGCCAGTGGCAATTCTGCTGTACAAGTGAGTTTTTATCATTTTTGTTGCAATACTTAATTCTTGGTGCAGTTCTATTCAGAACACAGACCAAAAATCATGATTAAATGACAATCAGGCACAAACTTGCTAAATCTCAGTCCCACTAGATCAAAACCAGACTTTTTCCTTTTCAGCATTTCTCCATGTAAACTTCTTTCTTGATAAAGTCTTGTAGACCTCATAAAGTTTGGAAGATCTACAATTGTAGAATATTGTTTAACTTTCTTTTTTTCTTCTCGCACAAAGATATTATCCAGGGATTTCACTGTTTTGTTCAACTTTCTCTTAGAGTTGCTTGCAATATGATGCTGAAGAAAAACCAGAACAAGAAACACTATGGCACGATCAGAACATTGCTCCTGAATTGTCTGAAGTTGTTGGACAATGGCAGACATCCTCAAGTAAGAATTTAATGTTTTCTTACACTTTTGTTTAAATGTGCTGTACTCTTAACAAATAACAGATGCTGTAGTCATAATAAACCTGGTAATAAATAGTGTGCTACTTCTTCCTCCCAGAGGAGAGAATTTAAATTTATAAACAAACTTAAAAATTGATTTTATTTTTAAAGAATCCCCATGCTATTTAGACAAGTCTTCTGTCCTGCTCTAAAAAGGAACTTCTCATTACATTCACTCTGTTCTTGCTGCCAGAGAGCCCTTTGGGAGCAGATCCTGGATAAGAAGTGTAAAATGTGAATATATGAACACTTTTATTCTGGAAGTGGCTGAAAACTGGGACAGGCCAACCAGAAAAGTTGTAGTCTCCATACTTTCAGATACTCAAAGCCCAGCTGGACAAAGTTCTGAGCAACCTGCCTTGTTAAGTGGGTTGGACTAGAGAGTCTCTGAATGATTTAAATTGTTTTCAACTGAGAATAAATCCCAAAAATGTGATGTGAAAAATCTGAATCATATTTAGAATGGATTACAAGAGGAAACGTGGCATGAAATTCATGAGAATGTGGATTTCTTCTAGAGTTTTGAAAAGCTTTCAAAATCTCAATGGAATCTCTTCAGTTTATTTTTTTTTTTTTTGCTTGCATAAGATCCTTGTGCTGTCTCCTGTTATGTGCAAGCTGTTAGAACAGGCAGTACTTGTTCTTTACCAGTTGGTTTTTATTCTCTTCTAAACTTGGTCACCTTGGGTCCTTTCCCTTCTGGGGAATTTGCTCAGGCTGTATTTACAGGTTATCAAACACCTCTTTGCATGTCCTTTGTCCTCCTTATTCTAAGATAATTTATGTTCTTGCCTCTCAAAACAAAAATTTACCTTGAGAATGAATAATTTTTTTCTTTTCTTTGCAAAGATTATTGCTTCAGCAAACTACATGTTATCAGAGCTTTTTCAGCTGGATGAACCTAAAAAAGAAGACAGTGCAGACTTCCCTATAAATGGAAATTCTGATGAAAGTTACAGTGAGGAAGAGGAAGAGATGCCAGACAGTGATGAAAATGGTTCTTACAGCAACAGTTCTGATCCCCCAGATGACAATAAAGCAGTGGCAATAATCAAATCTGTTGGGGAGTTGTCAGTACCAGAAAAGTACAAGTCTGTGCACCGAATACGTGTAAGTGACACTGGGGGGGTCTTTAAGGGCTGTCCTGGGTGATTCATTTCATGGGACAAAAGTGGGTAGTGAAATTCAGTTCCCTGGGAGTTTTGCCTTCAGGTTAACAGAAGTGGGCAAAGAAACACTTAATGAGCTGCTCATGCAATCTGAGGTGTTTGAATTTTATGGTAGAGCTTCATGTAGATTTTTTCCTTACCATATTCCACTTTGTCTTGATGTTAGTTCTCATTTGCATCTTGTGGCCAGTCACTTTTCTATTTCCTGTGTTGACCTTTTCCTCCCTTCCCTCCCTGGTGCCCCACTGAAGCCCAGCTGTGCATTCCCTGTCTGCCACGGCACCGAGGAGCGCTGCAGGCTGGTGCTCAACCACGTCCTGGAGGTGAGTTCACTGCCAGCTTCCTGAGAATGCTTCACCTCCCACCCAATTCTTCATCTGCTCTGTGTTTGCTAAATATTGCTCTCAAGGTGAAGGAAACGATTTCTCCCTTTTGCAGGGTTTGAAGTCTGTTGACAGCAGTGTTAAAAAAGAGGGTGACCTTCCTGCAGCTGACCCCAGCACTCCAATCCCATTGAAATATGAGGATGAATCCACCAGTGGTGGTCCTGAGTCTCTGGAAAAACAGATGGCCTTATTTCTAGACAAAAGTAAGTTGTATTGTTGTGCAAATAAGACCTTTCCAGTGCCAACACAAACTGCTGCTACTTTATTTTGATTGTCAAAACAGTGTGTTTAAATCACTAATTACACCATTGCCTAAGGAAAAGCGCACTGAAAATTGGAGAACAGTCTGTTCCTTTTTAAATATGAAGAGAGAAGCTCATTTGAGTTACTTTGCATAGCAAAGAATCTTTTATTAGTCAACACATGATTTTACTGGACTCTATTTAGATGTGGCTTTCAGATGACTTCTATAAAGGCTTGGTATGTGAAGCATCATAAGTTTCGTGGGTTGATTTAAAAATAGGCTTAATTTCTTTGTGTGTGTGTGACCTGGATGTTTTCTGGAAGAATTTCTCCCTTCTGGCAGGTTTTGTTCCTACATTAGGCTTGGCGCTTGAATTGCATATAAAATGTTAACCAGGGTTTTGTTTTCTTTCTTGTACCTCTACAGTTGTGAAAGGAAGCAGCAAATAAAAGATGTTTTGTTTGCTTAAATTCTCAAACTCCAAACGTTTCAGACTACAGTCTCTATTTTTTTTTGTTCTGGAGTGACATAAAAAGTTCTAGGAAAGACTTTTTGTTTCAAAGCAGTACAGTTCTCTGCAGGGCAAGGAGCCCTGTAAGCATAGCTCAGAAAAAAATTTGTCTTGCCTACTTTGGCAGTTCTTTATTCTTTCCTTTCTCCTCCCTTCTGCCTTTGAAAAAACTCTGAATACGGAGCCAGTTCAATTTTGAGTTATTCACACTCACACAGATTCCTGGATCTGTGCTTGAGTCCATCCCTGAAGTAGCTGCAGAGCTACTTGCTCACTTCTGTTTTACAGTCTGTGGGTTTGTTTTCTGTGATGTGAATTATGTATTTTCTCTGCCACATGTACATATTTACATACATATGGAAAGGATAAGTGCTCTAAATGCTGCAATTTCTAACTTCAAGAGAACTACTTGTGAATAGGGTGTATGGATACAGGGTATGTGCAGTGTGTGTGTCTTTAGCTGGGTGGGGTGATAATGTTTCAGATTTGTCTTTGTCTTAATAGAACATGTAGTGCTTAAGAATTTAGTATATTTACTTACTATGTATTTATATATTGTTGTAAGATAGTGGGTTTACAAGTCAGGCCTTGTAAATCCACCTTAAGCAAGAGACTCGTTTCTGTGTGCAAATACTGTCAGGGCAAAATTCTGTCCCTTGGTAGGGACAGGCCTTAAATCAGCAGTGACCTGTTCTTTCTGGCTCCATAACCACTGCAGCATCAAAGAAAAGCTGCATAACCTTATGCAGAGGATATCTTGAAATAAGTGTGAGAAAGTGCTTGGTTTTCCTTGTGGGAAGGACCAGGTTATCCAGGTTCTTGTGTGCTGGAGGCTAAACCCACACATGGAAGCTTTGTCACTGAGGCTGTTCATACAGAAAAAGCATTTATCTTAAGGGTTTGGTGGAGAAAATGACAAATTCTGCCTGTGGCTTTCTTGTTTTCTTTCTGTTGCTCCCTGAGGGAGTAGTGTTGGCCTCTGCTCCTGTGTTTCACAAGCTGTCTGAGGTCAGAGGTCACCTGCACTGTCACTGTCCCACTGGATTCCAGCATCCTGCTGTGAGGTGCAGTGCATGGAAAAGTGCCCCTGTTGGGTCTGTCGGAGTGGCAGAGGAGCTGTAGGAGCTCTGCCTGTGCAGGGCTGTAATCAGGCAATTCCCATCCTGCCTGTGCTCATGGAGTCATGTCCAACCTCTGGCATAGGTTAGAGGGGAGAGTCACTGACCAGGTTCTGTTCCTCTTCCAGTGGGCTCCTTCCAGAAGGGGAAGCATTCCAGTCAGTCAGGAATGATTCCTGGATCGTGGCAATACAAAATGAAACTCCAGCTCATCCTGAAATCATCAAGAGCTTATTATGTCCTCTCTGATGCTGCTATGATCCTGCAGAAGTACGGGCGAGCGCTGCGATACATCAAGCTGGCCTTGCAGTGCCATGGTAAGTTCCTTGAATGGATTTGTCACCTGTGCCACTGCCTGGAGATACCTGTCACCACATCAGGTACTGCTGTGCATGATTTTTCCCTGCGGTGTGCAGTGACAAGTCTGACAGGCTTGTGTTTAGCTAAACTCGGTGTCCAGCTCAGTATTCAGGGCAGAAGTCTGTAGTGAGGATAATTTCTGTCACTGATCCATAGAAAGACAATCCCATTTTGACAGGTTGGGAACTCGAGGGCACCTTTGGAGCTCCAGAGCAGTTGAATTTGGGAGAGTCTGCCCTGGTGCCAAGGCCAAGACAGTATTCTGTGCTCCAAGTGATGCTGCTGCAAGCTGGTGTTTTTTCCCTGGTGGTTCCCATGTTATTTAAATACATCCTTGACTCTGAGAAATACTAAACCTCTTCAGCAGCTGAATTGGATGCTCCTCTTATATGGAATACATCTTGAGGTATTACTGAGGAAAAGGAAAAAAAGTAAAATCAGGCTGTTTAGACTAATACTGCTATAATGAGAGTAACTACCTGGGAAATGCCTGTAGCTTAGTGCTGAAGTGCTGCTATTTCCCTGCCATAAGGGAAGGCTCCTGTCTTAGGGCAGGAGGAGGTTTATAAAGCAAACCCACTTGATCTTAGCACAAAGCATCAATAGACTTCTCAATAACTCACAGCACTCTGCAGCTTTCAGTCTTTTATAGACTCAAGAGGCAACTTTAAACTCTGCCTTTTAGAAATTACCTTTTCAGGCTGTATCTCCCTTGAGTTAATCTGCAGAAAGTCAGGTTTCCCTTGGTCAAATTTGAGGTTAGCATTTGTAATTACCGGAGTGACTGCTCATCTTGGACAGCACAGGAGCTCTTTTTAAACCATCAGCTGTGTAGAGCAACTGTGACTTTAAAATAGGTTATTTCTTCTGAGGATAACATGTTGTCACACTTATTCTCTGTATGCAGACAGGTAACATAAAACCCAATTATCTTGTCAGTCTGTGTCAAGCCTTTTGATGTGTAATTCTTCTCTTTCCCCCTCCCTCATCCATGGTGGTTTTTTTTTTTCCCACCAGATACCTACTGCTGTCTGTGTGGCAGCATGCTGCCCGAGGTGCTGGTGTTCCTGTGTCAGTGCTTAACCCTTTGTGGAGATATCCAGTTAATGCTGGCTCAGAATGCAAACAACAGAGCAGCTTACCTCGAAGAATATAATTACCAGACTAAAGAAGATCAGGAGATACTACACAGCCTTCACAGAGAATCCAGGTGCCAAGGTATGATCCTGATGCAGGAGAAGTGACAGACATAAATAATTCCATTGGGTTTCCTCAAAACCATGCACTAGGAGAACTTGTCGCAGAGGGGTTATTGCACTTCTCTTCTGTTTTCTTCAGAGAAGGCTCATCCTGCCTGTCATACAGAAGTGGGTTGTCAAGGTATTGTATGACATGGCCTGAAGCTGTGAAATAAAGGCAGTAACTGTTTCAGTAATAAATAAAATCTTCCTGACATGAGTCTTGTACTTTCTCTGGGCATTTTTCCCTAGACTTAAATTAGAGAAAAAGTGTTTGACACAAAGGCTTTGCATTTTGTTTTCCAGTGTTTGCCTGGGCTACAGATTTATCTACAGACTTGGAATACCAGCTTTCTGTCAGCTGTAAATGCTATGAAGCAGCTTATGAAATCTTACTCTTCAGTAACCTAAAAAGCCAAAACCCAGAGCAGCACATCCAGGTGCTCAAGAGGATGGGCAATATCAGGAACGAGATTGGCGTGTTCTACATGAACCAGGCAGCTGCAGTGCAGACTGAGAGAGTGGGCAAGTATCCTTTTTCCATTCCTGACCATTTCATGGAGCTACAGCAGCGATCAAGTTCACTAATTGTATGAAAAATCTATTTCTGATTATAAAGAGGACATTTAAATGACTTTGTAGTTTTTTTAATGTCCACTGTAATAATTTGTTTACAGTGGATCACTGTGGCTTGTACACTGTAGTTAATTGAGCCTAAACTGAATAATTAAATATATAGTTTGGAGAAATTCATTTAAAATGTGTAGAATGCTCTCAAAAAGCCATCAGGGAAACTTCAAACCGTGTTGTGAAAGGGAGGGCATGTTGCATTCTTGATGTGTTGGGTTGAGCCCAGCATGAACAAGCAGCAGCTTAATTTAGACCTAAGAATAGCTTCAGTAAAGTCAGCCTGTGAATTTTTAGGTAAGTAAATCTTTGGAAGCTTTCCTGGCTTATTTTTCTTGGGCTTTTTTTGAGGAAAGGCTTTGTAGGGTGAGGTGTTCAGTGGGGTTTTGTTTTTGAAAGCCAACCCAATATTGTCCAGGAGTAAGAGTTCTCTTAAGTAGAACAAGTGAGGTGCTGGTAGTTCAGTGTAAACAGCTCCTGTTTCCCAAAGGTCAGCTGTTTCCTGTGAGCTTTGTCCAAGTATTAGTTGATGAATTTTTGGTTTGGACTTTTAGTTCTCTGATTTGTCATCATCTCTGGGTTTTTGCAGAAGTTACTTACTTGAAATTAAAACAGTGACTTTTACCTGTCTGTAAAAGTCACATTTTATTTGTTTCATACTGAAAATTTATAAAAGTAACTCCAATCTCCTGAATTATAACTGTGGAAACAAAATCTGGTGCATCCTATTAATTTCCTGGTGTTCTGTGTGTCGTTGGAATTCTTTTGGAAGTATAGTAGGTGTAATAGTGCACTTCAGGTATTAAACCCTCAACCATGTGGAAATCTTCGGTGTGTTTTCTCTGAATTGGGTCTTCAGAATCATTTACCACCCTTAAATTCTAAGACATGGTTTATAGGGGAGACAAAATGGAAGGGTTTTTTCAGGACCTCTGAGCAATTTGAGTGACTAAGCCTTGTGCTTCACCCTAGTGAGTAAAAACGTCTCAACAACAGAGCAACAGCTCTGGAAGAAAAGTTTCTCCTGCTTTGAAGAAGGAATTCAGAACTTTGAGTCCATTGATGATGCCACCAATGCTGCCCTTCTGCTGTGCAACACGGGGAGGCTGATGAGGATCTGTGCCCAGGCCCACTGTGCAGCTGAAGGGGACTTCAAAAGGGAGTTTTCCCCAGAAGAGGCCCTTTATTACAATAAGGTAACACCTCCCTGGTTTAAGCAGGGCTCAGACCCCAAAATGCCTTTTACTGTGAGGTATTTGTGAATACTTTGGTAAGGATGTTTAAATTTGGGTGGAATCATCTGGGATAGCTCTCCTGCTTCCATACTACCCTAATCTTTGCTGTGTGGGCTTTAGTGGTGGTGTTGAGATTTGATTGCTGTGACATTCAGATGCTGATATTGAACATAATGCAGTGCCACACACAAGGGAGAAGAATTGCATGGTCAGAATTAGAGTGATAATTAAATGGGAAATACTGAAGAAGGCTCAGGGAGGTGTTTTGAGCAAAGGCAAGTTGATTTCTAGTCGTTAGAAATGCAGGCAGTAACTGTGTGCATGATTTTGTCATTTGTAGGCTATTGACTACTACCTGAAGGCATTGAGGTCTCTGGGGAAGAGGGATGTGCATCCAGCTGTTTGGGACTCTGTGAATTGGGAGCTGTCTACAACATACTTCACCATGGCTACTCTGCAGCAGGATTATGCTCCCTTATCCAGAAAGGCTCAGGAGCAGGTAACGGAGGGCATTCATTGTGTCTGGAAAAACACATTGTTGGCATCTTGGAAAACTGAACAGGGAGCAGAATTGGTACTGGAGTTGTGGAATTATACAATAGTTTGGGTTGGAAGGGACCTTAAAACCCATCTTGTTCCAGCCCTGCCATGGGCAGGGACACCTTCCACTGTCCCAGGCGGCTCCAAGCCCCCTCCCCCCGGGCCTTGGGCACTGCCAGGGATCCAGGGGCAGCCACAGCTGTTCTGGGCACCCTGTGCCAGGGCCTGCCCACCCTCACAGGGAACAATTCCTTCCCAATATCTACTCTAAATCTTCCTTCCTTCAGCTTAAGATTGTTTCCCCTTTGTCCTACCCTACATGCCCTTGTGAGAAGCCCCTCTTCAGGGATTTTTTTTTCTTACATTTGTATTTATTTATTTGTGTTGTAGATAGAGAAGGAAGTCAGTGAAGCCATGATGAAGTCCTTGAAGTACTGTGATGTTGATACAGTGTCTGAACGCCAGCCCCTGTGCCAGTACCGAGCTGCCACCATCCACCACAGGCTGGCTTCCATGTACCACAGCTGCCTCAGGAACCAGGTATTGCTCCAGACTCTTTGATTTTCTAAATTCCATCCTTAACTTGTTCAATATGTGTAGAGCTGATATTTATCCTTCTACCTGTGGCTGGGATATATTTATTTCAATTACTTAACCAAAGAAATGAGTGCTGTTTCCCAACCAACCCTCTCCAAGTAAACCTTTCCAGTGGCTCCTCATGAACATCCAGAGAGGAGGGATTTACTCTGTGCCCTCCTGTGAGTGCAGGTTGGTGATGAACACCTGAGGAAGCAGCACCGTGTCCTTGCTGATCTCCACTACAGCAAAGCAGTGCGACTCTTCCAGCTCCTGAAGGATGCCCCCTGTGAGCTCCTGCGTGTGCAGCTGGAGAGAGTGGCCTTTGCAGAGTTCCAGATGGCCAGTAAGTGTAGCTCTGGTTTTAAGCAGCTTTCCAAACCACCACTACCTATTTAGTTTCATTTTTAGATAACTAAATTTATATGAGAGCAGGAGCAATCTGCTGCTCAGAATAGAATTTTCCTCAAGAGAGGAGGCAAGGCAGTGTTATCTTGCTGGTTTTCAGCTGACTAGGGCAGTTAAGTGCTTTCTTCCTAACTCTTGAAGTCTTGGGATGCAAGAAAAATACAGTCTGTAACATAAGCATTTTTCCTTAATTTTTGTGGTTTTTTAGGTCAGAACAGCAGTGCTGGGAAATTAAAGACTCTGTCTGGGGCCCTTGATATAATGACCAAAACCAAGGGTGCATTTCAGCTCATCAGGAAGGAGCTTGTGGCAGAAACTGAACAGGTAAAAGAAAAGACTTTGGTGTGATACCAGCTCCCTTCTGGCTTGTGCCTTCACAAAAGAATGGTCATTTGGCAGTGAAAATGTTCCTTGGATACTTTTCCATAGAGCCAGTGGCTTAAAGAGTGTGGACAGAGTTAAATGTATTAACTGCAGTTCTCCCTTAACCTGAAAGTGGGTAAAAAAAAATTCCTCTAGAACGTGATCCAGAGATGGATTAAAACATATTTCTGTGCAGAAGGTGACTGTCTGTATGAATGGACTTCTTTTTGTGCAACTCTGCTATTCCTTAAGTCTTCTCTTAAGAACTTCAGAATCTGTGTATAATTTAAAGAGCTGTCTCTCTCTGGTATATTTAATATTTAAATATTAAAATGTGCAGGGCTGTCTGTAGCCAGTGTGAATTATGGTCCTGATGCCTCAGTCAGGAATTACTTGTGCTGATGTGTGTATCCCTTGCTGGCAGTTGGGGTAACACACGTACAAGTCAGCTCACCTGCAAAGAGGGGTTTTTAAAATCACTCCCTGTATTTAAAAGGTGGAATTCAGTCAAATTGTTTTGGGTTGTTTGTCTCCTGTAGATCACCAAGGATAAAAGTCCTGCTGAGAGCGTGTCAGTCAATGATTCCTCTGCAGGCCTTAACAAAGAGGAAGTCTTGAAACTGCTCGGGATTTTTGAGTCCAGGATGTCTTTCCTTCTCCTCCAATCCATTAAATTGTTAACTTCAAGCAAGAAAAAGATTGGGTAAGTTGAATCTTGGTTTCCTTTATCCTGACTGATGTGGGATTGGTGTGTGACAGCAGAGTTCCTTGGGGAGAAGCTGCTGGGTGCTGCTGATCTCTTGATGCATCTTGCTGATAAAATGTCAGTGAAGTTTGGCAAGCAGAACGCTTGAGAGGAAATTCAGGCACATTGGTAATGCTGCAAAGAGAGGGATGGATATGGGGGAAGTGTGCATTGGTGTCAGAGAATTTACTAATTCCTAATGGAGTCTTCTGTCCTGCTGCTGGGATTCAGGACAAACCTCACTTCTTTTTGTGCTGACTTTAAAGAGATGTTGAGATTTGGTGTGGCAGCAAATTCCTTCTCCCAGTCCTTCTGTTGCTTTGATCCAAATGTGTGTAGTGTTCCTTTTGGGACCCAGAAAACAACCTTTTCCTCCCCCAGCAGCAAGTGTTTGATTGCAGGAGCTGTTCCTAATGTTACATAAAGTGAAGTTCTGAAAACGTGACATTAGTTTTAGAGGATTCTTTTAGGCTTGGAAGTTGGGTTAATAGTTTTGGGGATTGAAGCACTGCTGATGGAAGAGCTGTTTTGCTAAAAGTAAACTGTGAAATGAGTTCATTGTGGGCAGGAAGTTGTCTGCTGATAGTGGGAGACTGGTAAATAAAAAATATGAGAACACAGCCTGGGTGCATTTTAGCTGCTTTTCAGGCAGTGTTAGGAGCTTTCACCTCCTAAAAAAGAGCTTCCACAAGGTGGCAATCTGAATATGTGAAACACAGAGGATTTTTACAGGATAATTTATGTTACCAAGCAGATGTCACAGCTAACCAAGGAAATGGGTTTAGTTCTGTTGTCTCATAACATGAGCAACTCGTCATTTTTTGTTTTGGAGGGTTTTTACCCCCACATTTACCTTGGCATCATCTTGAGGTTTTGCACTGAAGATTCCACACAGGAAACCTGTTAAAATTTGAATGCTGTGAAATGGGACTCTTAAAATCTGCTCAGCTCCTTGAAACTTGGAGGCCAAGCTTGAAACTACCTTTGATTTAACCTTTCTTGTGCCTTCTGTACATCCTGTGTGCATTTCCTCCCTTCTGCTCTGCAGAGGGGACGTTCTGCCTGCTGCTTTATCATGGGGTGAAAAGGGAGGAAATTGGAGCTGAAATGCTGCTGCAGGGTCTCTGGTGCACTTTGGCAAAAAACAGGAGAACATGTAGGAAAACTAGTGTTTGATAGTCAAACTTGCAGCCTGGCAGTCAAAATGGATGAAATCAGTTTTACCCTCCCAAAGTAGAATCATGAGCAGAACAAAACTTGGCTGTGCAAATCAGAGGGGGAAAGTAATACTTTGTTCTGGGAATACTTGTAACTTATCCCAGAAATACTTTGCATTTGAGTGGCTTTTTATTGACTACCTGTTCTGTTTAATAAATGAACCTGATTCCTGCCAAGTGCACGATGAATTCAATTTGCTTCAACGTTTCTCAGTCATTCCCGAAGCACTTGCAATTAACCTGACTGCTGCATGTACATTTTATATTATATTTATATTTTATGTTCCTGTGATGCCTCAGGTTGTAGCTTTTATAATTTTCAGATTCTGTGCTGCTTTAGTGTGTGGGTCTAGGCTTCATATTATGGGATGGGGAGCTCTCTGCACAGAGCAGGGAGACAAAACAATTCCTTCTCTAGCTGGGGACCAAGGACAAATGATCCAAATCTCAGGCCCAAGAGCACAAACAACGTGGGCTGAAGAGAGAAAAACAAGCAGGATGGGACTTGATGGGCTAAAGCTGGAATTGGACAATGAACTCCAATGTGCAAATGGAGCAGAACTGATAAAAGTGCCAGAGCCCGTGCCCGGTGTCCATTTTGGGACCATTTTGGTTGATCTTGGGTGCAGCCCTGGCTGGGCTCTTGTGCTGCCCAAGGTGGATCCATGGAGGAAATCCTTTTAATAAATCCCTGCTTTATTCTGGAACTCCATCTGGCCTCTGTTCTAGTCAGCCTTGACAAGGAATCACCTGCCTGCAGTACTGACAGAATGCTCTGACTGCAGTGCAGGGAATGGTGGGGGCTTGAGAATTTCCCTAGGGACACTCATCAACATTTAATAAGGCTCTTGATAATTTGCAGAAAAAGAGTTGTGGTCAGGTGACGAGTTGGGATTCTCTGCTCTCTTTGCAGGGGCAGCAATGAGGAAGAAGCAGCTCTGAAAACAAACAAGCAGGTTTATTCCCTGCTGCTCCGTGCCACTGCCAACAAGGGGCTGTCGCTGCTGGAGCGCACGGAGCTGCTGCTGGGTCTGCTGGAGCAGCTGGCCCCTGCCGTGGGGCAGTGAGGGCAGCACTGCAGAGCTGCAGCACCAGTGCCTTGCTGGGAGCGCTGGGGGTGTTCCCATGGGATGTTTGTGTTTATTGAGGGTGAGTTCTCACCACTGTTGCTCCGTTGGAAAGCACAGGGATTCCTTTTTATCCTCACAAAGCTCTCCTTGTTCGGCTCCCAGCGTTTCTTTGTTTGAAATGCCAGCTTGGAGTTCTGGAGATAAAAAATGTAACTTTTGCACCGTGGGGAAATTCCTGGTTTTTCTCTTGCAGTGAAATCCATGTTTTGCATAAAGATGTAACCTCACAGCTGCTCTGGTCTGGTATTTACTGAAATGTGTTTTGTAAGCAGGGCTGCATTGGAACACTTCCACTGCTAAAGGCAGCCCAAGCTGTACCAGGAGATTTCTGTGGAATATGTGGATGCACTTCTTAATCCCAGGGAGGATCCTGCACAAAAATCTGTGCCTTTCTAGCTTTGATGTGACTCTTGCAATTTATCAGCCATCTCTGGGATTTTGTTTTGGAAAGTGAATGGTTTCTACCTGTGTTGGAATTGATCAAGAATAGCGTTACCTTTTTCAGACTTGAAACTGTGAATAAATGAGAGGATATTTTTAAATAAAAATTTATTTATTAAATATAAAGACATCAGTCTGCCTTGTTTTTCTTGGTTATGGCCCTCCTCAAAGCAGCAAACTGCTCAACAGAATTAAAACTATTTGAAAGACAGAAAAACAATCTGTAAACTCCAGTCTAACACTGAGTGGGGTCTTACCTCAGCATGTGAAGATTCTGGGTTTTGTTGCTAATATGTATTATCTGAAGATAAAATTTTCCAGAATATAACATCTGATGTCCTGATGTTCTACAAATAAATGTGGTTCATTATTACATAATAACAGTATAAACCACTTCATGTAAAGGTAGAAATGCATTCATATGGAACTAGATGAGCTTTTTAAGGTCCCTTCCAACCCAAACCATCCTGGGAGTTTGTGATATTCCAGCAGTTTGTACCCTCCTGAGATTCCATTTCATCCTGAGAAAGGGAAGTGTTTCATAAGCCAAATGTTGTCCTGCTGTGCCCAGTGTGACTGAAGAACCCCCACTCTGGAATATTCAGTTGATAGGAACAGAACTGGGCTCGGGTTCCCTCTTGCTCCAGGTGTGGAGCCTCTCCTGGGATGGAAATTCAGGTCCTATCCTCAGACTTTACCTGAACTGTGCAGCAAACGAGGGTTTCTCTGTTGTTCCAGGAACCTCAGCACTGTGCTAACAACACAAATGACTTTCAGGAGGATTATAAATGAGTATATTATGATTCAAATCTCCTGTGAAGCCCCTGGTATTAGCTCGAGGGAGCGTTAGTGCTAAACAGGATTATTTTTCCCCTTCCAGAGATAAACAATTAAAGCATAAACCACATCCAAAACAGACAACTCTAACACCATTATTAACTCTGATAAGCCAGTTTATTTCCCTGTGAATAAATCCTTCATTACAGGAGCGGAAACCAAAAGCTAATTTTTAAGACCCCGTTAGAGTAACAAGGGGCAATAGCTGACCTGAATTAGCCCCACACAGAACAACTTCACTGCAAAATTCTCCTGTTCCACTAAGACTCTACAATTAACATTTTTATACAAATATCTGAAAAGCAGAACAACAACCAAAGACGTTTACAAAAGAAAATACTTCATTGGAATACGGGCATTTTTCCTACAAAAGAAGATGTGCAAGTAAAACTGATCATACAGAGAAATCCAACCTGAGCTGTGTGCTGGGGCAATACCTGAGGTGAAGTGTGGGCTGATTTCAGCGTTCACAGCTGCTTTTCAAGGATAAAATGCTCACAGTGCACACACAAGGAAAGGGAATAGCTGGATGCTTTAAGGATGCTGGACAGATTCCAGATTTCTTAACGTAAGTGCAACCTTCTCACACCCATCCCTGACCAGGACAGCGCTTCATAATCCCAAAAACCACCTTCCTGCAGGACAGCAGCTCTGCAAACTGAAAAACCCCTCCCGGAGCAGCACATCCACCTTGCTGGGCAGGCTGGGCTGGGCTCACTGGGGCACGGAGCAGTGCTGTGGCTGCAGGGCTCCGTGGATGGCAGCAGCCAGGTCCCGGGGCGTGGGGCTCCCTGCAGTGCAGCTGACGGCGACACCGGCGCCCTGCAGCGCCTCTGCTGTGCTGGGGCCGATGGCAGCGAACTGCAGGGACAGCACTGTCACTGGGAGTGCTCAGGGACAGCATTGTCACCGTGAGTGCTCAGGGACAGCACTGCCACCGGGAGTGCTCAGGGACAGCATTGTCACCGTGAGTGCTCAGGGACAGCAACTTCACCTGGGAAAGTTCAGGGCCAGCACTGTACCGGGGAGTGCTCAGGGACAGCACTGCCACTGGGAGAGCTCAGGGACAGCACTGTCACT
>VXAX01004567.1:189005-234286 GCA_013399835.1 Leptocoma aspasia | reverse complement strand
GAGTGCTCAGGGACAGCACTGTCACTGGGAGTGCTCAGGGACAGCATTGTCACCGTGAGTGCTCAGGGACAGCACTGTCACTGGGAGTGCTCAGGGACAGCATTGTCACCGTGAGTGCTCAGGGACAGCACTGCCACTGGGAGTGCTCAGGGACAGCACTGTCACTGGGAAAGCTCAGGGACAGCACCATCACCCAGCTCTGTGTCCTCCCAGCCACCAACAGCCCAGCTCAGGCTGAAGATCTGCAGCATTAAAAGCCACCCATCAATGGAGCTACCTAGCAATGAGTCAGGCAAGATGAGCATTTCTCTCACCATTGCAAACACTGAAAGCTCCAAGTCCCAGGGAACAGTGAGAGGAATTTTAATCAGCTGCAGCTTGGTGCAAGCAACAACTCCTCACACCATTGTATCACTAAGAGGAAATGAAGTCAATCCCAATGGAGATGGGGGAACTGGTTGGGGAAAACATTCCAGTAGCAATATCTTTTTTCAAATCCAACCAAGGCCAGGTTGGATGGGGTTGGAGCAACCTGGTGTAGTAGAAGGTGTCCCTGCCCATGGCAAGGGGGTGGAACAAGATGGGTTTTAAGGTCTGTTCCAACCCAAACCATTCTGAAATTCTATAATTCTATATAATAACATTTGTGTTTGCTATAAACTAGGGTTTTCTTCAGAGAAATAAACACAAACCAAAGATAAAACCAAGGTTTGCAGTGGTTGTAACAGCCTTTCCATCTCATTTGCCCACCCCAAATTTACTGCCTCTTGTATTCCACCATTTTTAACATACCTTGACTTGGTTGATCAAATCCCCTGAAAGCTTCTGGATGTGCTGGAGGCAGAATCTGACACCAGATGGGCTGAAGAACACGACACTCGCAGGGGTCCCCTGGGTGAAAGCAAGCAGAGGTTGGCACAGCTCACCCCCTGTTCCAGCAGTGTGCCAGTGCCTTGGCACACGGTGACAGGACACAGGGAATGGCTTCCCACTGCCAGAGGGCAGGGATGGATGGGATTTTGGGCAGGAATTGTTCCCTGTGACAGTGGGCAGGCCCTGGCACAGGGTGCCCAGAGCAGCTGTGGCTGCCCCTGGATCCCTGGCAGTGCCCAAGGCCAGGCTGGACACTGGGCTTGGAGCAGCCTGGGACAGTGGGAGGTGTCCCTGCCCATGGCAGGGGTGGCACTGGATGAGCTTTAAGTTCCCTTCCCACCCAAACCATTTCATGATTCCGTAATTCTATGATGGAGGCTCCTAAAATGGAAAAATCAGAAAGCCAGTCTTGAGAAATTAAAAGCAATGATTACTTTTACACAAACTACACAGGGCAGATTACTCCTGGATTCTGATTTGTGATACACAGCAAAGATGCCCAGTGATATTTCAGTTACACTACTTCAGAAAAAGGAATATTCTGGGAGGCATTGTCACCTGCCTCAGAAAACCCCAAACTCCATCAGTGTCCAGTACCTGTTGGGAGAAGTAACTGCTCAAAGATTCCTGCAGGTCAGGGTGTTGGGTTGTTTGATAAACAGTGAAGCTTTCCAGGGGTATGCCTGCAATCAGGAGATGCAGTCATAATTAATTAATTCATTCATTTCTATTATTTCAATTCAGCACTCACAACATCCTAACTGCATTGAAGTGTAACTATTTTAGGCTGAAAAGTCACATAAAGTTCTGTGAAGGATTTGCATGTCCCAGAGCTGTGGGCAGCCATCCAAGTTCCCAGTGTTTGCTCCCATCCTCTCCTCAGCCAGTTCCACTTTTACTTCTTCCAATTTGGTTCACAAGCTTTAGATACAACTTTTCTCATCACTGACTAATTAAAATGGGTCTCCAGGGGAAGTTCAACCTTTTTCTCTGAGCACTGTAGGAAGTACTTCTCTTTTCAGGGCTCCACAAGGAAATAGGAGAGCTGAGGAATTGGGTTTCTCTCCTGTAAACACACAAACAAGAACTTTAATTAACTCAGGCCTTTAATAAAGAGTAAATGTGATTTAATACATTTTAAAGGTACCAAATGCTGATTTATCAAATGCCTCACCACAGACACAGCTCTAAGGTAACTGAAAACATCTGCAGCCCCAATTCACAGGACAGAGGCTACTTAGCAGAAACATTAAAAATATTCCATAACGAGAATATTAATATTGGCTAAAAAGATAACTTCCTTTGTAGAAGGGCAAGGGGAATAGAAATGCTCTTTATCTCCTCCTCAACACAACCTGCCTCAGTTTGATATTTAAAATCTGTCCCACTCAATAAATGACAGAGCTGTCTATAAAAGAATATTCAGGCAGACAAAGCAAAGGGCAATACTGTGCTGAAAAGTTTTAGTCTATCTGCAATTCCAATTCCAATTTCCTTAATTCCCCAAGGAAAAAGGATTCTGGTTGCACTGCTGGGGTGAGAGTGGATATCCTCACTTGCTTTTGTCAAATTAGGAATTTAACAGCAGACTTGCTTTGCACAGTTTTTGCCTTCTCTGTAAATAAGAAACACAAAGAAAACTTCAAGATTAAATTCTACACAGATCGATACAGCTTTGCATTCAGCTTTCCAAAGAAATGAAATTATTTTATTACTAACTCAGACTTGTTAATACATTTTTAAGAGACAATTACTAGAGGAAAAAATATTTTTAAGTGCTGGCAGGAGATTGTTGCTTTATGCAAGCAGACATTCTTCAGGGATAATAAATAAAAGTGCAGCAGAGTGAAAATCAAATGGAAAGATCCTTGTAGGAGTCAACCCAGACAGACCTGAGTGTCCTGACTGACACTGAGGTTTTATTAGAAATCACAGATCTTTTAAAATTAAAATTAAAAATTAGAGGAAGAATGAACTTGGCTCAGAATGTAAAAAAATATTTTAAAATTAAATAGAATTGGAATGTTCCAGCATCAATTCTCCTGCAAGTCATGCCAGTTATTTGAAATGTCAGTGTGATACCTGTAAACAAACACCAACTCTTTTGGCACAGAAAAATTCCTTGGTAAGCCTGAACAGCACAACAAGGACTGGCATCTCCTGCTTCTGCTGCCAAATATTTGCCTTGAGAAGAGTAAAGCCAGACAGTCTTGGTGTAAATTTATTTCCCAATCTCTTAAATTGAATTGGGTACCAAAGCACAAAAAGTGATGACAAAAAAATCTCATTATTTCAGCTTTTATTTTTATTCTGGCAATAACCTCTCATGAGACAAGAAATTCAGAGCTATTCTTTTCATTTACTTATTTATGCACAAACAAAAATGAATTTATACATAATAGGGAACATGAGATGATTTAATCTGTACTACTAAATTATAAAGCACTTGATCAGCTGAGAGCATTTAAATATGCACAGCCCAATAAATCCTGGAGGATATTTCTGTCTCACCAACAAACAGGCTCCAGTGACTGAAATTCACTGCTTGGTTAATTTTTTTCACCTTCATACAACAATAAACATGTATTTCACTTGTCTTTCTGCTCAAAAAAAAATCCCTGGCAAATATTAATTCATTGCCAGAAGTAAATTTTCAAGCACTAAAAAATCAGCTGAAACCTTTCTTTGCTTTAATATATCTGCTGAAGAGGGGAGATGAGTTATTCTTCACTCATGACGTATTTGTGTTGTATTTTTAATTTTCAGAATTTATTATTTGATCTCGTGTTGGCAACTCTCATTTTTATCATTAAATATTCCCTAGAGCTGAAGTATTTTATTTACCAGTGAATTAGAGAGCACTGTGCCCAGCAAAAACAATCCTTTCCACCTCCCATCCCATTTTTCTTTTCCCTATAAATCTCTGCTACTGGGCAGACTTTGCTCAGCAGCTCTCTCACATCTGTACAAAAACTCTTTTTTCACTGCTTCTACTGAACCATTCCCTCAAGAAATAACAGCCCCAAAGTCTAAAAATCTTCCTTATTGCTACTGGAAATGTTAACAAATTAGAGTAAAAACAGAGAAAGTCTGCAAATAGACTTTTAAAGTTCCCCAATAATCTGATAATAAGTTGAGAAGTGATACAGATTTAATCATAACAAAATGGTTAAACAAAACTTAAGGCATCACTTTAATTTCTTCAAAACCACTCAGCTTTGGTGCTGAAAACCAGATCCCTCTGAAACCACAAGGTAATTTTGGGGAAAGTACCAGCATTTAAATCTTCTGATTTAGCAGCAATTTCCAATCATTACAGCTCTGATCTTCCAGGAAAAATAAACTTTTTCTTGCTGTCTCACACAGTAGTCATTAATTAACTAGAGGCTCTAAGATTACATGTAAATTAATATCTTATATATGTATTTTGAAGTATTTTTGCCTCACTGTGCACTTGATTTTACCTCAAGGAAATTCTGAAATGATGGAAGGGACGTTACCTTAATTTAATTCCAACATGTTAGCCACTTACTTGAGCAAATATACTCAGCTAATTTCTCAGCATTTCCAGCCTTTTCTCCTTGTGGAATAAGACCAATTTCTTCCACTAGAACCAAAAGAAAAAACCATGGAAAACAATGAGAACAATTCAGATTTCCTGTCACAGAACCCTGGGATGGAAAGGGAGGCACAGCTTGATCCAAGCACACAAATCATTTGTGCACAATCTCAACCAGGTTAGAATCCCCTTCATCCAATTTCATTTCCAAAAGCAATGACAAAACCACATTCTAATTGAGAACAAGGGGGTTTTTTTTTCCTGTTTGGACCCAATTTTTCAAGCAGTGACCATCACATTACAACAAAAGCAGCAGAAATCCAGAGGCTGGATTATATCCATGGATACCCTTGGCTGGAGCATGGATAATTCTAATGTTTATATAATTACCTCTCTTCCAAATTATCCAGTTCTAAAACTTAATTTTTTTTCTCAGCACCCTTGAACAGCAGCTCCTCCTCCAAAAATTGTACTTACAAGCCAGATTTAGCCAATTTTTCTTTTTTTAAACCCCATCTTACCTAAAGAAGCTGTAGCTTTTCCTACCACATATGTTGGTTTGATATTCCACATTTGTTTAAGAGATTTTGACCAGGCTGAAAAACATTAAATCATACTAAATTAAATGAAATTTAAGCACATGGCAACAGAATGTGAATGCTAAATGACTATTTGGACTTCTGTTTAATCCACAAATACAGCAAAATGATAATAATAACAACTAAAACTCCACTACATATTCAGCAAATCTGGATGTACAAATCCTAATGGATCAAAAATAGATACACCAAGTTTTTTACTGTCTTGTTTTAACCAGAGCAGCACAGGACACTGAGTTTTTTCTGGGACTCCTGGGGGTGAAAAAAGCAATACAAACTACAACAGTAAAAAAAAATTAAAAAAAAACCCCAAGGATTTAGTGCCTTTAAGAGGAATCCAAATAGGAACTACAGACTCATTTTTATTATTAAAATATTTATTTTTCAAAAGTCCTATTCAGGCTCAGGGATGAAATTTAGAGCTTACTTTTGACCTAAAATCTTAATTTATTGTCCTCTGTTGCTGCAAATGCTACAATCAGCTGAGGGTCTCAGTGCATTTACTGCTTACTCAAGGTGTAACCTTACTCACAGGACATTGATTTGTCCAGAGCCCAAAAATGGAGCAGATAAAGCAGAAACTCCATGCCAGAATCACCCAACATAAGAATTTGGAAGAGTTTACAAGGATTTGACATTTCATTGTGATGGGTATTTCTATTTAGCAGGCTCCTTCCTCACTCCTGAGCTGTTGGCTTTTATGCATCAGCACTTCTTCACCATTTTTTAGCTAAAAATTAATTCAGTTGAGAAATTTCTTATTCATGAGAGAGAGCTCCCTTTTTTCTGCAGCATTTCACACAAATTCTACAGGCACAAAGTAATGGCCAGTTTTTGTGAGTTGATCTTCTCTTTAAGGGAGGAAAGCAGTCAGCAAGCAAAGCAGGCACTGCAGCAAAATATTCCTTCTGCATGAGAGGACCAGAGCTGGCAAATCCCTCCCTAATTAGTAATTAACACCAAAAGCTCCTTTCTTTCATTTTTAAGTGTGGAAAACAACCCTTAAAAGCTCAATGTAGCATGAGTCCTTTATGATGTAAAAGAACTATGAAATTCAGGGTTTTTTTAAAAACCGTGCTCCAAATATCTACTGGTGGGTGAAATAAAATTCATTAAAATCCAAACTTCACAAGATGCTGGAAGAAAAAGACCAAGGAATATCAATATGTACTAACCTTCTTTTTTACTCTTCTCTTTTAAACATATCTTGATGGCTTCTAATGCTCTTGGGCTGGTAAAAACTAGGCCTCCATAGCACTCTGGATGGGAAAGCTATTTAGAAACAGTAGATTTAAGAAGTAAAAAAAAACAACTAATTATAAATTAATTTTAAAAATCAGTTGATCAATTATTTATAACCTTGTGGCAAACAGAACAGCTTCAAAAACTGCCTGAAATGCCCCAATACTTGTGACAATTTATGGTCACACAATTTAAATGTGAATTCTTTTAATTCACAATTTAGTTCTTTAACAAGCAGGGGCAAGGTCCCTGATGTTGTACATGAAATTTGACTGTACAAAGCTGGTTTGTGGCAACACAAAAAAAGGTACCACACAGAGAATGATTAAATGGAATCTTGGCAACCAAACCCTGTTGGAAATAAGACAACTGTCAGAATTTCTAAGTTACCTTCTCAAATAAGCTGTCAAGAGAGGTGAATTCAAACGACAAAACTGGGATCAACGTTGCTTCCAAGCTGTATGATCCTAATTCCTATCAAGAAAAGGTATGAAATAAATATTGAAATAAATTCCAAACAGGATTTTTGCTTTTTCAAAGAGCTGACTAAGTCAGCACAAGCCTTTATCTTTGCTAAGGCAAAACAAAAAGGCATTTTATTTCCTTTCCCTGGTAAATCTAGTTGGGATTTGTTAATTATTTAATATTACAACATTTTATTAAACAAACAGCTGTGGGACTCTGGCCTTCTGAGGTCCCCAAGTGCCCACCCAGTCCTGCAGATATCCTTGTACATCTCTGTAATTCTGTCAATAGGTTTATTCTAAAGATATAATCCTCCTTTCTCAGGAATTCTTACTCCTATGAGTGACATTTACTCACATGACCAAGGGCAGTAGCAGAAGGGACCCCAGCAACAGGTAACCTCTATTTCACATCCCATTCCCAGTGAAAATACAAAGAATTTCTGTAATCTTTATTCTGTCCATATGAACATAATCAATATTAATTAATTCAAATGAAGCTGGTTTAATATCAGTACTTTGCTGAGAGCTTTACAATGAATTCAGTACAAATGTCCCATAATTAACACAATTTTTTGCAGGAAGGGCTATTTTCCAAGATACTTTTTCTCTCAGCATAACTTTCAGCTGAGAAGTTGCACCCCTAATTTTGATAAAGCCCCTTTTCCCACTTGAAACAGTTGCATTCACATTTAATAAAGAAGTGACAAATTTTTTTTAGTTTTCTTAACCTTTACTCACTTTAATATAAGGATCTGGTCCTGAATCTTTGTCTTTGGGATCCTTCAGCAGCAGAACCTTCATTGTTCACCAAGGAAGCACAGCAGAACCCTGAAATGCAAGAATGAATTTATCTAAATTAGATCTAGAGGGCTTTTTGACTCAAACAGTGACTTTAACAGCTCCAAGAACGGGGTTGCTACCGGTTGTACTGCTCCTTACACAATGAGTAAGCAGTTATTGTGCATTCTCCAGGCAGGAACACCCACCCTGATAAGGGCAGAAAATAATATGCTGCCTTTAGATAACACTGCTCAAGGAAGAGGCTCTAATGGAACTCATCAAGGGGAACACATTTTAAAGAATATTTTGTAAAAGCAGTAACAAACCCTACAACACCACCACATTCTGCAATTGAATCAGCTCCTATCTACAAAAATATTATTATTATTCTAATAATTTCATTGTTAGTTTTCACCCTCTGCTCATCAAAATGTGTATGCAAAGGTATTGATTGATTTATGTCTATATGCACACATTTCTACATCTATAATAATATAGATAATATTCATATGCCTTCTCTGATACTCTAGGAAACAAGGCAGGACTGAAAACATCTATTCTGCCATAAAAATGGAAGATGATACTTCTCAGTTCCTTACTAAACTCCAAGTTACAAAACATAAGCAAATACACGAATAATACAAACAGAAATTCACTCTCTAATTGCACATTTACCCCAATCACCAGTGTGGTATTTTCCTGACAGATCACACACATAGGAAAATTCATCTTCCTATAAAGTCTTTCCCTGGATATCAGTATTCAAATTTTGGCAATGACCTAATTGCTCCGGGAGCAAACACAGCTTTAAAAAACAAAACAAAACAAAACAAAACAAAAACCAAACCAAAAAAACCTACAGATGTGTTTGATGCTTTAAAGGGAAGATGAAAATTTGACCCTACTTGAAGCATATTTATAAAGCTGGAATTACATCCCAAGGCTCTGGGCCTTGCATTTCTTCTGGCTGGCATCAGTGAGTGCCCAATGCTCTTCTTTCCGTGGCCTCATTAACACGTTTCTTCATTAATTAGACACAAAGTGTTAAATGGAACACGTTCCATGTAACTGAGGCTTGATCATTAATGAGCATTTCTTCAGTGCTTAGGATATTTCAACGCGTTTTCCCGACTGGCATTTTTTATAAAGACCGGAATCACGTTGTGCTTACTGTGCTGTCCCTGTCACCCTTTTCTGCGGTTTGTCTGGAATTATCCCGGGAATTTGGTTCAGGGGAAGCCGGGACACAATTTTTAGAGCAAGCAGCGGGCGCCTGACTGCTGTTTTAATTGGCATTTTTTACTAACGCTAGCTTTTACTTACAGTAATTTTTGCTAATGTCGGAGATGCTCAGGACACTCTGCTCCTTTTAAAGCTCAGAATCCCAGGATCCCTGAGGCTGGAACAGCCCTCCGGGACCATCGAGCCCGAGCCGTGCCCGGTCCCCACCGTGCCCCCAGCCCGGAGCCCCGAGTGCCACGGCCAGGCCTTCCAGCAGGGATGGGGACTCCCGACCGCCCCGGGCAGCCCGATTTAATATTTAATCCCTGACAACCGTTCCCAGGGAGGAATTCCCTTTGCGAGGAAGTGACACCAGCAGCACAAAGAGGAAATCCGGCTTTGCGGGGACGGGGGCGGTCCGGGACGCGCCTCCCGCTTCAGGCTCCGCGGCTGCCCGGGCCCCTCCGCGCTCACCGGGCGCTGCCTGCCGCTCGCTGTCGCGACATTCGGCGACATTCGGCGACTCGCCGAGCCCCGGCCACACCGCCCTTCCGCCGAGCCGGGCCATGGCCACGCCGGCCAAGCGCCGGGCGCGGGGCCCCGCCGGGGAACAGAGCTCCCACAGCGGCTCCGGCAGCTCCGAGGGCTCCGAGAGCGGCTCCGAGAGCTCGGCGTGCTCGGACTCGGACGAGCCCATCGCGGAGGTGAGCGGGACCGGCCCCGCACGGGGATTGTCAGGGGTGTTCGGGGAGGGATTGGGAAGGGATTGCCGGGGGATGTTCGGGAAGGGATTGTCAGGGGGATGTTCGGGAAGGGAATGTCAGGGGTGTTCGGGAAGGGATTGTCAGGGGGCTGTTCGGGAAGGGAATGTCAGGGGTGTTCGGGAAGGGATTGCCGGGGGATGTTCGGGAAGGGATTGTCAGGGGTGTTCGGGAAGGGATTGCCGGGGGATGTTCGGGAAGCGATTGTGAGGGGATGTTCAGGAAGGGAATGTCAGGGGGTGTTCGGGAAGGGAATGTCAGGGGGTGTTCGGGAAGGGAATGTCAGGGGGTGTTCGGGGCTCTGTCCCCGCTGTGCCCCGCGAGGCCCAGCGGGCGCTGGCCGCGTGTCCTGTGGGAGCGCAGGGAACGCATCGCTGTGGGCCGGCGATCCAAAGTGTGTTCGCTGCGTTATTGTTGAGAGTTTTTAATTTTTTTAACTGTTTTTCAAGTGTTGGGGTCCCTGATGCCTCAGGTGTACAGCCCCCCTGCCCTTGGCGTGTCCGCTCAGGTGTGGGGCTGGAGGCGGCTGCTTGGAAATGGTGCTGTCAGCACAGAGGATTGGCTCTTTTATTTTGTTCTGCTATGTTTTATTGTTATATTAGTTTGCTTCCTTTTATTGCAGAATCCCAGAATAGTTTGGTTTGGAAAGGACCTTAAAGCCCATCCAGTTCCACCGCTGCCGTGGGCAGGGACACCTTGCACTATCCCAGGGTTTTCCAAGCCCCATCTAGCCTGGCCTTGGACACTGCCAGGGATCCAGGGGCAGCCTGTGCCAGTGTCTCCTGAGTTTTACTGCCTCCCAAGGGACTGTGTGCCTGTGTTCTACATTACAAACAGGTCTTTAACACTGTCCTTGCGGTGGACAACAAAGGCCCTGACCTCGATGTGGGATTGGAGAGAGTTATGAGGCTGTATGTGGCAAAAGTAAGGCTGAGCTGTTGAGGTTCCTCAGGAAGTGTCATTGAAACTGGCAATTAAAAGGCAAAATAACTTTGAATGATCTTGAACAGTGGAATAGATGGGCAGAATAACTTTGGCAGGTGTGACTTTTAATGGTGAATACCAATAAAAATGTTGGTGGACACACAGCATTTGTTCTGGAAGGAGAAGCAGCAGTTCCCATTGTGGCTGCTGCAGTGCCTGCGTTTCATCATTTGCAGAGTTCCACAGTGGGGTTAGTGATTGCCAGGAGGATTTGGGGAAATAGCAGAAGTGTGGGTTTGGATGTCATTATTTCAATGTCTGCAGCAATCTTCACCTTCAGCTAAGGTGTTACACTCCAGTCCTGAAGTTCCCAGGGTTTAACTGCCTGGGTTAAACCTCTCTCCAGGAAGAGTCTGTGGCTACAATAGGTGTAATTGTGTGAACCAGGTGGCAGGAGCAAAGCACTAAAGGTTTGTTTGTGACACAGTTGGTGGGTCAGTTTTGAAAAGTTACTTTCACAGATGTTCTCTGAAGATCATAGGAGAAATTATAACAATGCTGAGATTACTGCAAGATGGAAATAAATTCTGTTTCTGCTGTTTGCCATTACTTGTTTTCAAGTTTCTTACAGTTTAGCTTTGTTCTGATATAACTTCTTGCCAAATGTGTGTGATATTCTCTGTTTTACTCCACAGGAAGTGAATATTGAATTTGAAGCACATTCTATATCAGACAACGACTATAATGGGATAAAGAAGTTACTGCAGCAGGTACTGTGGCTACTTGTTACCTTGGTTGATGTGTCCATTGATAAATAAGATCTAAGGAGTTATGCAAAGACATCAGTTCACATCCTCTGTATTGATTTATAGCTTTTATATATTACTTTGCTTCCTGTTATTAGATAATCCCAGAATAGTTTGGGAGGGAAGGGACCTTAAAGCCCATCCAGTGCCACCCCCTGCCATGGGCAGGGACACCTTCCACTGTCCCAGATTGCTCCAAGCTCCATCCAGCCTGGCCTTGGACACTTCCAGGGATGGAATAGCCACAGCTTTCAGATCATACCAAACTCCAGAGGGTACCTGTGTGGAAATATCAGCAGGTGGAAGGTGCAGGAGCAAGCACACCAAGCAGCTGATTGTTAGTTTTTGCAGTATTATAAAGAAGGATGATAAATAAAAAGCTCACTTTTATTTTGTACTAAGTGCTCCATGAGATACCCTCAGTGCCTAAAACTCAATACTTGTTTCCTGTTTTCCAGTTGTTTCTAAAAGCTCCTGTTAACACAGCTGAATTAACTGATATATTAATACAACAGAACCATATTGGGAGTATTATCAAGGTAAGACAGATATTATATTTATAATTGAAGGGAAGGGATTAAACAGAAACAATTGGTGAATGACATGATTTCTGTATTTCAGAAGGGGGATCCTGTGTGTGTTATTTGTGTGCTTTCTTGCTTTCTCTGCTATAAGAATAATTTTTCTATGGGAACTGAAATTTTCCATGCCTACTTTCAAGCAAAGAATGAATTTGATATATTGTTATTGCTGGCTTCTTTTCACATATGGAAGGCTTTTCACTCCCTGAATTTCAGTGATGCTGAAAATGCAGTAGAGAGGTTTGTTACCATCTCCATAAGAAATAGGAGCTTGTGACTTTCCTACAAAGACACAGCTTTTTGTCCCCCTCCCTATCAAAGCTTTATTGCTCTGTGGCTGTCAAGACATTCCAGGTTTACTTCCCTGCATTAGCAACTGAAGGAAATTGGTTTTGCTTAAGATTTTGCCATCCCCTGGGCCAAGATGCTGCTTATTAAATGTGAGTTCTCAACCTTTAGTGCCTTTCAGAGGACTCTGCTGTGGAAGATGCATGTCCTGGCCCCCTCTAAAGCTGCCTCTGAGCACACTGAGATGTTCAGTGATACAGCAGAATTTGCAGTGTCTGTTCGTAGAGATTTCCTTGATGGTTTTCATCTGCTGATACCACCTGCAGAGTGGAAATAGAATGTCAGTGTGAGTTGTTGCTTTTCCTTTCATTCAACAGCAAGCAGAAGTGCAGGAAGACAGTAGTGATGATGAAGAAGATGATGATGAAGTATTTGGGTTTATAAGCTGCTTGAACTTAACAGAAAGGAAGGTTGGTATTCCAGTAACAGCATTTATAACCATTAACATCTGGTTATAAATATTAGCATCATTAATAAATGAGACTGCATCCTGTGTAACAAGCCTGGACAGCTGGACCAGGATTTGGAATTCCACTGTGGGGGACTGGGGTTATAAAACTTGAAGTGGCTTAGCTTTTTTTGAATGCAGTAACTTGCTGAGGGTCAAACGTGAAGCAAAGAACGGAACAGAGAGTTGAAACTGGGCCTAGTAATTCCAGGGTGAGCTGCCAGTCCCTTGTATTTCTTCCCTTTGAGCTCGTGCAGTTTGGAGTTTTGCTGTGGTGTTGCAGTTCCTTGTTGCCATCACTTCACAGCCTCTGTTTGCCCTCAGCTTTAGGGCTGGAAGTGATTTCAAAGCAACTGTGCAGTGCTTTAGAGGCTGCCGGGGGAAATTGCCACCAGGCCTGGAGGAGCTTCCCTTGAAGTTGGCACTCAAGGTTTTCTTGTGTAAATAGTTGTTGTATCAGGTAAAGAAAATGCACTTTTTGATTGCAGGACACCCAGTGTGCTGAGCAGATCAAGGAGCTGCTGCTGAGCCGCTGTGAGCAGAGCTGTGAGCAGCGAGTGGTGGAACAGCTGAGTAAACTGCTCAACGACAGCACAAAGCCTGTGGGGCTCATCCTCAGTGAAAGGTTCATCAATGTCCCTCCACAGATTGCACTGCCCATGCACCAGCAGCTCCAGTAAGCTTGTTTATATTTTTGTTCCTTGCATGATGTTGAATGGTATTTTTTATTGTATTTTTCAGAACTCTTACGTATATAGAGCTGTGTTAAGACAGTTGATGCTGTACATATGGGTAAAGTGTGAACAAAAAAAATTTATCTCATCTATTAGTAATTAATTTTTTAATTAATTAAATTTAAAATTAATTTTAATTTTTAAAATATCTTTTATCTCTTATAAAAGTACAAAACTTGCTCATATTCTGTAGAGGATATAATTTGAGAACACGTGCTGTTCTACAGAAATAGCTGTGTGTATGTTTCAGTTTATCCTTGTATTGCAGATTATTTTCACACTGATCTAGGAAAATTTTAAAATGAGAACTTTTTTAGCATGCTGATATTGGGCAGCTTGGGTGTTTCTGTTTCTCTGTTAATGTCTGGCTATGGAAGGGGAGATTTGGACTGAGGGAAAGGATTACAAGGTGAATTAGTTTTGACTCATGTAAATATGCAGTGTTTTGATTCGTTTCAAGTAATGAAAAAGCAGATGAATTGCTGGTTGATCCCTGCTAATTCATGGATTATATCAAAAGCTGGGTGATTGTAAATAAATTAATCCACTGAAACACAGCATTACATTATTTTAGTGCCACGTTGAGAACTGGGAACAAGGAAGTTTTGTCGGATAAGAAACCAGTAATAGAATGGAGATCGTCTTTTTTTCTTCTTTCATTTTTGCCTTCTTTCCTCTCATGTGAGATGAGATTAGAAGTCAGATTGAGGTCACCACAAATACAGCACTTGTCACAGCTCAAATTCAGATCTCAGCCTCTTTGTCTTAAAGGTTTTGGAGTGACAACATGTTGAACACAAGGGTGAGCAAGAGTATTTTCTGTCTTTTCAGTTACAATTCCTCAAGGAACTGATAATGTGATGTATTTTTAAGGAGTGTTGCACTTAAAGTCATTGCACAGATACTCTGCCATGAGCAGGATCATGGGCAAAAAGGGTTATCCTGTGAGCTGTGGAAAAACATCCATATTTTTATAGTTTGAAGTACAAATAGTATGTGTAAGTACCAGGAATGCATCTGCAAAATTGATTTTCTGAGGTGCTCAGAATAGGCTGCAATTTGAACATCCTTTCTATACCAATACATTATAAGGTTTGGATATATGCTTGTTCAGGATTTAAATTGTGTGAACATTTATTCCTCTTTAGGAAGGAGCTGGCTGAGGCACAGAGAACAAACAAACCCTGTGGAAAGTGCCACTATTACCTCCTCATCAGCAAGACCTTTACAGAAGCCACAAAGAGCCATTCTAAGAGGAAGGAAGGGAGAAATCAGCCAAAGGAGGAATTAATGTTTGCAAATGCAGAGGAGGAATTCTTTCATGAGGTACATTATTTAATTTAAAATGCTTCTTTTTCTTTACATGTCATCAACAAGAGATGTTTCACCTCAAATTCAAGGAGAGCTTTTATCAAGATGATCGCAAATATTTTGAAATTAAATTCAGGGTGTTTTGGAGTAGTGTTGAGAGAGGAGCAGTCAAGCTCTTTTTGTGTATTGATTTATTTGTTTTCTCCTGGGTACCTGTTCCTTGTGAAAAATTCTCAGAGTAAAAACTTGTGGAGATCCTGAGAAGTGCCTCTTGCTTCCCTTTTCTGCCTCTGTTCTACTAGGGCAAGTATATTAATAAAAAGTGGTGAAACACTGAGATGAAAATATTGCTTCCCATTTCCTAAGGCAACCTGGCCACAAAATTCTGCTGGTCCCAAGCCAGATTAGGTGAGGGGAAAATGCAGGAAATTAAATTTAAAATTTGCTTTGAAATGCAAAGAATTTTTCTTTTTTTTTTTTTTTTTTTCTCCATTCCCCAAGCTTTAAAACCACTATTGTACAATATTATTACTTTGTCAAGAGACTGTTATTTTTCATTTCTGGCAGTGCCCACAAGGCAAAGGACTTGCACATGCATGGGGTGGTTAATGGCAAAGGTTCCTGTGTGTAATCATTCTGACAGAGGCTGTGATAGGGCTGTAATTTTATTTCTTGGGAAGGAGAGAAATGTAAGTAGGGGAATTCACTGGTAGCTGTAGGGAATTGTGTTGTAGCCTCTGTGCAGTAGCAAGTTGGGGAATTTGTTTTTGTGTTCCTGCCACAGCAGCTGAAACAGCTGAAGCTGAATTCTGTAAAGTGCTATTGGAAAGCTGCTGGGGAGAAGCCTGTGAAGCTCATGTGTCTGTGGGTGTTCTGTTCTAGAAGGCCCATTTTGTATTTATTTATCTCAGCTTTGTTATTTATTACAGGCTAATTGTGTGCTTTCATCTAAACTCCTGTAATTCTCAGCTCAAAAGGATAGACTCAAACTGAGCATGTTTTTCTTTTTAACAGTCTTCCCAATGTTCAAAAATAATTCATTTTAAACATTATGTAGGGTATTAAATTAAATGTCTCTCTGTACTTAACAATGTGTGTGTGTTAAATTAGTGCTGAATGTCTGTCCTCCCTGATCACACATAATGTTAATTAGGTTGCCATAAAATAGCATTAAATGTGGTGAGGCACTTAGAGCCATATCAAACTGAGAGAAGCCTTTTCCTGCACTTGGCACTGCCCTGGGCTTCATTCTGTTCCTTAAAATTATAACCAGAAAATCTGTGTTAACCAGACTTGGAACTGATTAAAGGTGCTCAAATTGTTCTTGAGCAAAGCCACTCAGTTAGTGTGGTAATTCATCCAAAATGAGATTTAAAGCCTTGATGTGTTGTTAGTGGAAAGCAAACCTGAAAGGAGAGTGGATCCTAATTTTCCCCCAAAGGGAAGAATCAGGTACGTTTTTCTATTTGATGGTTCACTCAGAGTTCTTAACCTGACTTGTGTGAGAACTGGAAATGTACATTAGGTTGTTTTTCTGATCCATCAGGAATTTTGTCTAGGAAAGGGACTTTCTGTATGGGGTTTATATCCCTGAAAAGAAATAATGCACATTCTAGACACCTGCCTGTTTGGAGAAGCATAAATAGATGTTCCAGTTGCTCCAGCCATCTGGAACCTTTCCAAGAGCTTTCTGAAATTTTCCTCAGGATTCATTTGGTGCCCATCCCCTTAATTATTGATTTCTACTCATATTCTTACAGATTTCTTAATTTTTAGGATTCTGGCCAGTTTTAAGAGTAGGCCCTGAAAGCAGCAGAACCTCAGAACATTGACTTTTTTTTTCCCTCTCTCCTAGGTTGTTTCTCTGATCCCAAACTATAATAGTAGCAATCATTATAGAATTTAATATGAATGATATCAATTCTGTGAAAATAGCTTAAAATACTTTAAATAGTGGATTTTTTGGTTGTTCTTTTTGGTGGACACTTCAAGAGGGAAAAAAACTTCTTAATAAGCATGGGCATAATAGGTTTCTTGTTTTCACTTTGTTTAGATGATGTATTATCTTCATGCTAATTAAACATTTTAATCTGAATGCTTTTATTTCTGTTGTTTAGAAAGCCCTTCTGAAATTCAACTACTCTGTGCAAGAGGAAAGTGACACCTGTCTGGGTGGCAGATGGTCCTTTGATGATGTACCAATGAAGCCTCTGAGGACAGTTATTGTAGTTCCAGCTGATGGAATTCATGGAATTATGGATAAACTCAAAGATTATCTCTCACTCTGAGCTTCCCTACCAACACCAGGTTTTTATAGAGCAGCCATGCAGGACTGTGACCTCACAATATTTGCAGAACTGCTGCTGAGTCAACGGTTTTGTACAACTGAAAATATCCACCAAATGAATATTTTTAAATATTGCATCTTATTTTACTTTGATATCACCATGAAGCAGTCAATAAAAACCCAGTGTCAAAAGGAAACCTGAATATCTGTTCAATGTATTTTTAAACAAAGCTAAATCATGTGGTTTTGTTCCAAAATAATGCATGCAACTCCTTTAGTTGAGAAAAGTGCTTTTTCTTTGTTTCTTTTGTTAAATACATTTATGTCAAAAGTTTGAAATAATTACATAGGTTAAGGTGGGGATGTGTTTTGGATATATTGCTTTTATTTATTGTTGTCTAATACATGATGGTTCGGTCTAAATTCACTGAATAACACATCTCTGCTCAGTGGGAGTTTGGGGAAATTCCTCATTTTCTTTGCTGTCATTGGCAGTTTTCTGTTCCTCCTTTGTGGCTGAAACAGGTGCCAAGTGATTGATCACTTCCTGCAGAATATCCTTGCTTTCACTTGGAGGAAGATTGCTGAAATAATACTGAGGTACCAGCTCTGCAAATCTAGGGAGGAAATCACACAAAACATTATTAATTTTTAATTGACTTCTCAAATATTTGAACAGCTGTTTCCAGGCATATCTAAAAGAAGCTACAAAGTTGATATTTCAACCCAAAACTCTGCAATAATCCAAGGTTCTCTGCAAGATGTAGTAGGAGTTTGTGCTTTCAGTAGCCTTGCACTGAAAATCCTCAGCCTGCACTTGGGCTGCAATGCAGTTCCCAGTGCTGGAAGTTGCATTAAATAGGAATTTCCCTCCCTTAGACCAGAGTGGTTCAGTAAAATTATGAATAAAGCGCTCCTGTAAACGTGGGGAATAGAAAAGATGGGAGAGTGAAATGGATATTCTTTTGTAAAGAGATTTTTGCAGAAGGAAGGCTCTGGTCTCTCCCTGCATCCATGATTCAGCTGTCTGGGTACAGCTGGCAAGGATTTGCTGGAAATAGGTTTTCAGGGAACAAAGACCTTTCCAGCTGGATTCATGTGTGAGTGCACTGCTCTGTTAACTCTGTTTGAATTTTTTGTCTATATATTTTACTTTGTAAGAAACTTTTGCAGCTCATAATGTGGGCTTTTTCAATTGATTTCAGTTACAGTGGCAACTACTGAGAATAGTGAGGGCCTGAGATCACAGATCTTCCTATTTTATTTTTTTTTTTATCCTCCCAAAGTGGTGATCTTGTGGATTTAGGAGTGAAGGAGCAGTTGCATCCCAGTTCACTTACAGATGAGGGGAGATCTCAGAGACAACTCTGATGGAATTGCCCTCTGAGATGCTGAACTCGTGGAATAAAACCCACTCTGGAATCCTCCTGGTGCTGTAGTAGGATGAGAAGGGATGGAGCTGGGCCACTTGTTTGTGTGTTAACATTAAGTAGTTCCCTGAACCATCCACATCACGAGCAATCTGAAAAAAAAAAACCAATGTGGAGAGTTATCCGTTATTTAATTGATCAGTGCCTATTAGATGTAAACCAGAAATTAAACTTCCCTTCAGATACTTTCAAGTGGAACCTCTTCCCAAGTTTGTGTGGTAAAGCTTGGGACTGAGTGCCATGAAATGAGACTTAAAGAAAATGTTGATCTGTGTATTTGAAAGGAAGCTGCAACAAATAAGTACGAAAGTGTCTGAGTTTGGCTTTGAAGGGTCTGTGTGAAAACATAAAAGCATGTTTTCTTTAGCATATGGACTTTTCATAGACTTTTAAATACAATGTGTCAGGCCATGAAATGTGGAGTTGGGAGAAGTCATTTTTGTGTTGAGGTGGAGCACAGGGATGTGAAGGAAAGCCTGGGGACTCAAGTGGGAATAAATCAATCTAGTTTACATTTACAATTACAGTTAAAGTGCCTTCCTGAGATGAGGCAAGCTGTCTGTTATGCACATCTAAATATATCCAAGTCATTTCTCTATTTTCAGGCAATTTTCACCTTCAAAAAGGAAATAATTCCTGAGAGAATACTGCAAATTCAAGAGTTTTCTTGAGGTGGAAGAGTTCTTTGAGTGAAAGGCATAGTGGCAGTTTTCTTATTGCTATGGAGAGTGTGAACTCCATGCAGTGAGAAATGAACCCCAGAGAAAAGGCTGAAATGGGCAGAAGTGTTTGATACACTGGGAAAAAAAAAAAGGCTTTTATCCTTCCTGGTGATCAAGAGATCTCACTAATGAACTTAAGTTTTCTGAAAGCATCCTACATAATTTAACAGTGCAGGAAGATGAAACCACAGTGGTTTTCCTTACATGCATGAAGTACCCAGATAAAAGAGCTCTCTTAATGCTTAGTAGATTTTCTTCCGATCCAAAGCCTGGTTCTGAAATGGGGAGTTCAATGCGCTTCATGATCTCCACCAGCTCAGCTCTGATCATCTCTGCCATGCTCAGAGCAGAACAGCTCAGGAAATGATCACGGCACCATTTCTCACTGCTGAAGTCTGTGGGGGAAAAACCAGTGTTTTGGCTTAAAGCAGAATCTCACTGATGCATGCAATCCACAGAGGTGCTGCTCTGAATAAATAATATAATAATGAAATGTGTGAAATAAATGCTCTGCTGCAGATGATGGCCAAAATTCTCCTAATGAGCCGTACAGACAGCTCAGGCTCAGCTCCCAAAGTCAGTGGGCAATACTTGATATCCTCACTTAGTTTTATAGAATTGCAGCTATTTCTTCCTGAATCTAATCCCTTCTTTGCTCTGTTATGAGTAAAGAGAATGAGCAGCAATTCTGTTTTTCAGGCCGTGTGGATTTAGGCCAGGATATGGAGCTGAAATCACACCTGTAGGGCTGGTGCTGATCCTGCATTCTGGTAAATTCTGGTTCTCCTGGATCTTCCTTCAGCATTCCACATGACTGAGCAGGAAACAGTCCTGCCTTCCTGTCTCAAGTTTTTACTCTGTGTGCAAATTTATCCCTCTGCTGTCTGAGCACTGGACTTGGGCTAAATGGACCAGAGCAGGATGCTTGAGCACAGGAAAATGCAGTGAAGAGTTTCTGCTGCTCTGCAGTCTCCTGCCTTTATTTGTGTTCCTGCAAATGTGGACTTTACTACTGCCCATTTTTCCCTTAAATTTTCCTTTCAGTTCACAGCTATCAAAAACCCACCAGAATTGTTGGGCTGTTGGGGGAATTGAGGCCCTCCTCAACAGCTTTTATTCATCCTAAACTTGGATTTTGTGCTTCTACAGGAGGAACCATCATTCTGATTTTGCACAGTGTCACTTCAAAGGACGGTTGGAATAGCGGTTATGGATCCCTGTTGGGTAAGAGATGCTGTCCTAGGATGTTTTTAATTAATTATTTATATATTTATGTATAATAATAATAATAATTATATATAATATAATAATTAATTATTTATATATTTATCATTAATTAGTAAATTAATATTCATCAGCAATAGCTACTCCCGTAGGTTTCTCCCTGCATATCAGCGATTTTAGAAAGCATCACCAGATTTTTGGGTTTGCTTTTTTTCCAGACTGGTCCCAGTGTGCTTGACTTTGGCTGGGGCACACTTGCCTGGGTGTGTGGGGCTGGCAGTGGCTGCCTGGAAGCTGTTGAAGAGGTTGATGAGGGTGAAGTGATCTCCTGCAGGGTGGGAGAAGCGGCGCCAGCGGCTCCGAGCGATCTCCTCTGTGCCAGGAGGGGCCTGCAGGAAGCAGCTGGGAGCTGGGGAGAAAAACCAAGCCAGTGGTGAAAACACAGAGGGCCATGCACAAAACCCCACTGGTGTTTTGGGGTTTTTCCTACCTCAGTTGCCTTTAACCCCCAGTGCTGGATGGGTGCTGAAGAACTGAACGTGCTGCATTCACTGAGGGTTTCTTTTTGTGGGTGTCCTTCCAGTCTGGTTTAGTTAAATGTTTGTTGTGAACACAAAAGAGCAGCTTTCTCCCAGGCTGATGCCAAAAAAGCTTCCTGATGTCACAACCTGATTTAGCCAGAATCCAACAAACAGTTTCTTCTTATAAAAAGACATCTTTTGATTTAATGCCTTAATTTGCCCCTCTATGTTGAAATTTGTGCTTTCCAGTGTATTTTACTTTTGTGTCTTTTGAGATGGTTGAGCTTTTCTAAAATTGAATTGTGCCTATGCTCAATCATTTACATTTGTTATATGTCTCAAAAAAAGCCTATCACAAGTTAAAAATTAACCCAGTTTGGGCATAAAAAGTTGCCCTACAAGGAGAACAACTCATGCAGTTGATATCCTGTGTTTCGTGTGTTTGCTGCTCAAGAATCCAAGGTTATATCAGTTTTATAAAATATTTGAAGTAGAGACAGAAGATCACAAGGTAATTCTTTGTAGGTAAACAGTTCAATGTTGTTATATAATTAGAACTTCCCTTGTTTGCTGCACTGATCTGTCACAAATGTAGATCAATATAAGAAAGTTTCATTTTGAAGGGATGTTTCTGACAAAAGGGAGGAAGCCAATGGGCAGCTGAAGCCTGAAAATGGAATTCTGTGGGAATTCTTTACCTAGCTTTCATTGTATCCTCACAGTTAAGATTTGAACAGCCAAATATATTCATTTACTTGAAATATATAATAAGCAGGATGAAGATAACAAAAATTTGTTTTTGTGGATAGATTGGGAAAGAATCTGGATTGGGCAGGTGGCACAAGGCCTGCAGTGAGAGCTGATCCAGGAGTACCTGTGACCATGGCTGCAATGGTGAGCATCTCATCCACACACTCAAATTCACAGGAAGCCAGCAGTGACTTGGACAGCTGAGGATCCAGGGGGAATTCTGACATAATAATCCCAAATTCAGAGAGGTTTCCATCATTATCCAGCGCTGCCAGATAATCCAGATCTTCCAAAGCCTGCATCAGGCTTTCAGGAGCTGAGGAAAAGGGAAGAGAATTCCAGTTCTTGAGAATGGCTACACAGGAATGAATGTCTGGATTCTCATTAGAACATTTCAGCTGTGGGAAAATGATACTTCTTTTCTTTGACAGTGATTAAGAACAAAAGTAATGGGTGAATGAAAGGCTGAGAAGATTCTGGAGGAAGAAAATAAGAGGTAACAATCATAGAGCAGCAAATCACTTTGTTGATACTTTTAATGTCAGAACAATTTTTGTCAAAAGCCCAGACACAACCTCAGAAGTGTGTTAGCCCCTAGATTCTGTCAAAACTGCTTCCATTTTTGGCAGTTTGCAGGTGGGTTTTTTGTGTTCATTCTTTTTTAAGAGGGGTGGTCACATTTGAGGGGTGCTGAGATAGGTCTAGGAAAGATCTTTTTTTAACCAGAGGAGATATTCTGATATTTACAGAAGTTGTGACTGTTATTCTTGCATGTATTTGGAGTTCTCTTGGTTGCCTTTTTAATTATTATACTTTTTTTTACATAGGTTCTCCTAATACCAGAAGAAAAATGGGAATGTAGTAAAAGAAAATGTCTCCCTAGAAATTGGCTGTACTTTCTCACTCCACAAAATTGAATGTTGAGTTTTCTCTTAGTGTGGGTTATAACTTCCTTACAACCTCCATAGGTAGAAGTGAGAACAGTGAGACAGCAAAACAATGAGGGAATATAGGGAAATGTCCTGAGAGGACAGGATTAAGCAAATCAACACTTAAATTTAGGACTTGAGCAGGTCTGTGGGAAACCTGATGGTGATTAAAGGAGGTCAGGCAAGCACAGAAGAGCTTTGTGTGGCTCCAGTTCTGGGGGTGGAGACTGGGAACCTCAAGTTGAAGTTGTCAGGCCTACAATCCAAAAAATTGTTGCCAGAGCATGAAAGACATGCGTGGAAATTTGGGAACTCCTGAAGTGTGAAGTTTTTTAGGATTCTTTCCTCCCAGCTCTTTTCCAAGGTAGATTTCTATTCCAGGTTTTATTGAATGGTCAATATCTTCCATGGGTACCGGTTCATTTCTAGTCACAACTGTTGTCTAGACATTTTATGAGTTTCCTGTGTGAAAACCCGTTGAGGTTTTCTTCCCAGCAGAAAGCTCAATTTTTTTCTACATAGAATTCTACACAAATCTCTGAGCTGTGTTCAAGGACACAGATGGTGTTTGTCTACCTTATCTCCTGATATGGAAAATGTAGTTTTCTTCTTCTCAACCTACAATATAGAGAACTGCTGTCTCTAAATAATAAGCATTTTCTAGCATTCTTGTACAGAGCATGAAGAAGTAAACATCTGAACTCTGTACCTAAGCACATAGTAGCCCAAACCTTCTGAACAATGGAGTCATTTTAATAAATCATATTAACCCTTCTAATATTAGAGTCAAAAAATTCTGTTTCGCCACTCGAGCCACAGCAATACACAACTGCTCTCCAACCACTGCAGCAACGTTCTCCTTACTCCAGCCTAAGGATCTGGTTGTTATTTTCTCAGTTTTATGCATAACAAGTTAAATTCCAGTCCCCTTGAAGCTGGTGGCAGAAATTCCACTGCAGCAGGACTTGGCCTCATCCCCAGCCCTGGGAACTGCACTGGCCATTTGTCAGCTTCTGTGGGCTGCTGTCAGTCTGCATTAATGGGAAAAAAATCCCTAAATAAATAACCAGAGCACAACCACAGCTGCCCACACAGGCAGGGGGTGGATTTGCACTTGGATGTCCATTAGTAGATGGCTAGAAATAATTTCTTGCATTCATTAAGAGTGGGAATGTGTATGGCATCACCAAGACTAAAAGCAAAGCAAGGCTGTAATTAGCTGCTAGGTCACATTTAGCCACGTTTTCCCCACACATTCTGCAAGAAAATCTCGAGATCAGGTTTTGACTTCATTGGCAGTGAACTGTTTATTGCCATCTCTCTGTAATTAACTATTTACAGCCAAGGAAAAAGTAAAATGGGAAGCAAACAAGCACTTGTTTTTAACCTCATTCTGTTGTGTCTGAAAGGGAAAAATAGTTTATTAATTCCCTTTACATGAGCTTTTCCAGAACTTCTCCAGCATCTAAATCTGCTACTGTGACTTCAGTTAAGTTTAGAACACCCAGTTTTCAGACAAATTCTCTTAGGAACCTGTAAATTCCTTTTAAAACTGTGGACCTGCTTCGTTTCAGTCTCAGAGTTCTTCCCTTTGCCTGTACAATTCTATCTAGAGAGGACATTTATTAAAACAAATGTGGGGTTTAATGGGATAAAGATGAGCCCTTGCAAAAGCTGAAGCATCTGAGAAGAAAACACTTAGGAGTTTTAAAGAAATGAGAAGTAGCAGCTGATGATGAATACGAGTCAGTGACAGGAAATAAAAATCAGTAATTGAAAATACAGGAATAGTAAAAGGGTCACTCAGATGTGTGGTAATTACTAGGAGATCATGGAAAGCTATTTTCCAGAAGTCAACAAAGTAGTTTGTGCTAGAGCTCACAAAATGTGTGGTTATATGGCAGCCAATTCTAACCCCCTGACAGCATGAGTAATTTGCATTTTTATGCCCCAGAGTTAGTTGTCTTGAGATTTACAAGCACAAATTACTTCCCTGTCTTTCTATGAGTGTTTAAAAAAAAAAAAAAAGAAAAAAAAGATTCATGGAGTTTTATTGCTCTAGAAAGGACAAGACAGTAAAAGTGGATTAGAGCAGGTGAAGGAACAGTAAAAAAACAAAAATAAAAAACCAGAGTAGGGCTTTTTAGGGCTTCTTGCCAGCACCAGTCACTGCTGCCTTGAGGTGTGAACCACGAGGATTTGTGGCTCCACTGCTGCTTTCACGGGAGTAAAGTTCAAAAAACCTCTCAAGTTGTGTCCTGTGCTTTCAAGAAGAAACTGTCACATCCCTGGAATTTTAAAAGGTATTTCCTAATCCAATATTTTTTTCCCTGCTCTGTGTTCTTTGGCTGCTCAAGACTGGCTTGCTCTGGGCTCATTTCAGGAAATCTGACCAGTTTTATATAAATACAAATCCTGCTTTTGATCCTTTTTAGGCTTAGTAAAACAAATATATAACTTAATGTTATTGTTAGCCCTGGAATAATTTGTCTGAGCATTTCAAGCTATTTAAAATTCTATTCTTGGTTTCATATTTTTGTAATTTTGATGTGAACAGGGTGAATTCAGTCTCTAAACAGGTACACCTGTAGTACCTCATCCCATATGGCTGGAATGCAAGTGCTCAAGGTGTGAGCAAATAAATTCAAAAGTATTAGTTTTGTTGCATTAGGAAGCAAGTGATTAAGGTATTTGGTCAAAGTTCTGTAATAAGTGGATATTAGAGGTAGGAATGAAACTTAAATTTTGTGATTTTTAATAGTCCATTTAACTGCTCTCTTGTGCTTCTCTGGAGATCCACAGCTCCTGTGTTCTGGCCTCCCACTCTGCAAATACTGAATATGTAAAATACCTTTTTTTTGATAGATCTTTTCTTTCCATAGGAAGGAAAACTTTAAAAAGTTGGAGCTGCCATGGATGTCAGGTGAAGGGATGCTGTCTTTCAGGAGCTGATGCTCTGCCTGGCACACCACAGGTTTTGCAGATTCTGTTAGGTTGAACAGCAGAAAGAACTGCCAAAGTAATTACTGCAGGGAGAGCAGTCCTGGGGAATGGTGTTTGCTGTTCCTGGTTTCTGATATTGCTCCTTGGACAGCAAACTGAAAAGATGGAGGAGTCTATGCCAAGTTTTCCTCCAATTATGCAAAGATTTTTCTTCTGCAAGCACAAGTTTCTCTCTGCAGGTTTCCTCCTGATTCCCTTTTTCCCCCTGTACCTTCTGAGTCAGGATTTTTTATGTGTCTGTTTTGCTCTGAAGCCACCAGTTCCATAACTATTATTTTGAAATGACAGCTGATCATTAAAAATCACTTTCCCAAGCTCATGCTTTGCAGTATTTCCATTGCCCCTCATGCTGCTTCATCCCTCCTCCAGTCTGGCTGGTGATGGTCCCTGCTGTGCTTTTCTGGCAGCAGGGACAGCCAGGACAGGGCCTGACCTGCCCTGTCCTGGCAGAATATACTGAATAATGTCTGCACACATCATTTAATTGATGCAATCCAGAATTTAAAACATCAAAGAATTAGCAAGTAGATTTAAGGTAATAAATCTGCCCTGAAGTGATCTCTCTTGAGCAGACCTTACATGGTGCATTGAGTTTCTGTCTTTGACAGTCTCCAGTGAAAATATGCCAACAATTTATTTTTCTGGAACAATTTGAAATTATATACATTTATACAACTCTTGTTATTCTGGATTTTCTAGAAGTATATTCTCCAGTGGGTTGTAAAGGCATAGCTCTCAGAAGTCGTGGTCATGACATCCTTTAACCTGAAAATTGTTTAGGGAAATTCTGAATGAATGCAGCGTCTGCAGATGCTTTCCCCTTGATCCCGCAGAGAAATTTTACATGGCTCCATCTTTATAATGATTTCTTAGTTTAAATAAGGATTTTCCAGTGATTTACGAAAGTACTCAACGTTGCTGCAATCTATGGCACTGGAATTCTTTTGTGCCATTATAAACCCCAGCAAAGATCTGTGATTTACTGATCCAAACGTAAACACATCCCTGTTCTAGGGGCACAGGAATCCCACTGATGCCCTTGGGAGCTGCAGTGCCAGATCCATTTTCCTCTGGCTCATGAATTCCAGAAAGGGGAACAAGCTCTGCTGCATTTGCTGCTCTCCATTATGGCATGAATTAAATGCAGCAGCTGTAAGCCTGACATGTTTGTTGCTTTCATAATGCAGTAATGAGTCAGACTTAATCCAGCTTTTATTTCTCCTCAAAGAGCAGCAGGAAAAAAAAAATCCCTTGTGCACATTGGTGCTGAGCAGAAATAAAATGTTTTACTGATGTAATTTTTGTCTCTTATCTGCTGCATGTTCTCCATGTGCAGGGAACAGATTGAGGAGTGTTAGAACCCTAGTTACTGAAAATTTTAAACTTTCTCTACTAACAAACACTAACCCCCAAAAGAACACTACATTTAACCTAAAGCCNTCCACATTACAAAACACAAATAGTTATTAAGTTAAAAATAAAAATAATTTAAGTATTATTTCTTAATTAAACAGTTTATCCTTAAAAAGCTTTATAGAAAGAAAAATACAACTCCAATTTTAGTTTATTAAAGTGAAATACTATAAAACTCACAATTTGTAAAACTATAATATAAAAAAAACCTAATAGACGTCTAAATCCAAACAAAAAATACGATCTCACACATTTAATCCCAACCCTAACAAAAAAAAAAAATTAAAACTCAACAGAGAAGTACTTCTTGCTATGAATTTCAATGTCCTTCTGATTTGTTTCTTCACCAGTTTATGCCCATGTCTTACTCTCACTTCAGTGAAAGCTTGAATTTGTTTAGGAGAAATTCACGGTTAAGTGGAATTTAGAAGAAAATTCCCTTTATATTAGGGAATTTATAAGAAAAAACCCCTTAAATTTAAAAGAGAAAGCCCCTAAACCTGCCTCTGTTTCAGCTGCAAAGCCAGGGTGGGTGTTTGTTGGGCAGAGCAGGGCAGGAGCTGCTTGGTTTTACTCCTGGTGCTCAGAGGGAGCTCAGCTCCCAGGAGGGAAGAGCCATGGAACAAACCCATGGCAGGGCCCTGGAGCTGGGTGATCTTTAAGGTCCCTTTGATAGTATAGGGTTAAAATGGTTCTAAAATGATGGGTATAGTGTTTGGAAAAAGGGTGGTTAGGCCTGAGAAAATGTACCTGTACTAGATCATGGGATAAGGTCTGAGACATACCTACTAGGTCATAGAAGTGATAAGATTGCTAGATGCGATGATTATCTGATAATTGAACATAATTATTTTGTATACATATGAATCATGGAAAATGATGTCTCGGTGGGCTCACAATTGAGTCAAATCAATAGATACAATAGAACAATGTAAGTTTAATGATTAACTCATAGTTATATAATGGAAAGGTATAAAATATGTCCATTCCAAACCCCTGTTAGAGATCTGTAGTCTGTGTACCATGGACTCCCAGAGAGCATATTGCTCTCTCAATAAAGCACCTGAATATAATCAACTTATGCTGGATTATGTGTTTCCCACCCTACACTAACACCTTCCAGCCCAAACCTTTCTTGGTTTGTGTGCTTGACAGCCTGAGGTGTTTTGGGTTCTGTGAGTGGGTCTAACACAAGAACTGACTCCCCTGATGGATTTGTCCCTTTGGTGTTCCAGTTTCTTGCAGAGAATTTCACAGCAGGCACTTCAAGCTCTGTGTTCTGACTGTGGGAGCCTTGCACTCCTCTCTGGAGGATTGTGTAGGGATCAATCCAAGTGCTGGTAGGAAAAACCTTCACTGCCTGCTCCCAAGTGGGAAGAAAGCCCATGTGTGATGTATCCTGGTTAAAGGAAGAGCTGTGCTGTGTCTCAAATGTTTAATTGTGTAAGGCAGGAAGCAGAAAAGGAGATTGTGCAGACTTTCTGCTCTCCTTTCAGAGCACCCCTGCAGTGTTTGGGGGATTTTTCCTTTGTTCAAGCAGTTTGTCCAACTCTCACTGTTTAGTGATTCTTAAACTGTTCAATACCTGCACCTGACACTCTTGATCTAGTCAGCAAAAGCTTTGTCATACTTAATGGCCATTCAAGTAAAGCCAATTCATTCACTCATCAAATGCCTTTACAATTTTTACACGTCAGGACAATGCTTTCTTCAGCTGCATTATCCAAAAATACAGCCAAAATTTAGAATTCCTGCATCTGTGAAACCCTTATGTGCCTCTAGCATTTCATTCTCCCTGAATGCTGTCCCCACTGTGCCTTTAAATCCAAAAATGCTGAATGCTTTCCCTCATATTATTCTACTAATTCCTTCTACAGTTCAAGACCAATTTCCTTCATATCCAGGAAAAACACTCATATGTTTTAGCATATACTTTTTTAATAGTAAAATACATTTTAAATTTGAATGGGAACAAACTGTGTTCCATAAGCATTTTCCATGCAGATTTTGTGGGTTCAGCACAGGAGATGACACTCACAAGGCCAAAATACTCCAATTCTCATTGGTTGTGAATTAATTACCAGCAGACTGGCCACGTTTTTTCCTATTTCTTTTAGGCATGTTTCTGCTAAACAGGCACACAAGGGAAAAGTAGAATAAATTTTTCTTATAAATTCCACTTAACCATCCATTACAACATCCAACAGTGAGAATTAAGACCTCATTACTGATTAATTACAGTGAACAACACGTAGAAGAGATCATTCCAGTTTTGTGTAAGTGCACGAGGAAAGGCAGGACAATAGAAGAATTTTTCCTGTTTGCACTGGAAAATTGTCACAAATGAAGCCAGCAGCCCCCAAACCAATGAAATCAGGGCTATTTCCCTCCCTTTGATGGGTTTCAAAGCAACAGCAGAATCTGCAGTGGCACTTGGGCTTTTGTGATAAGCCAGAACAGAGGAAAATATCCTTCTATAGAAAAAACCCCTAAATTATGAAGTCAGAGAAGAAAAAAAAAGGCAACTTCCTTCAGTCTTTTACCTCAAAATTCAGTGTCTTCCCTGGCTAGTGTTGAAAGTGTATTTGGGTTTATTTTATGAGGAATATTGTCCTTAAGGAGCAGCTCATTGTAAATTTGAGGTGGGAGATGCTGGAGGATAAGGAGGAAGCTCATTTCCTCCACACACGTCCCTCAGGTAACAACAGTGGTTTATTTGGCTTGTAAACTTTTGATTAAAGGAATATATTTTGTTGGGTATCTGTACAATACCTTGTACAACAGGGCACAAATTTTCTTTGTGGGTTGCAGGGAAATAATATGTAACCTAGATGAGAAGATACTTGGAATATTGATTATTTTTTTAACATTCTAATTCTGTTCAGATATTTTATGGTCTTTTTTCTAAGTGTTATTGAGCTGAGAACTGCTGTAGCAGGTAAGTGGGAAAAGCAGGGTGATATTATTACAAGTTCTTAAATAAAAAAACAATCCTGTGAGCGACAGGGCAAAATTAACCTGGAAAAAACTTCTAAAATAATAATAAAAGTAAGAAAAATTGGTGAATCTCCTTACCTGGGCTGCTGATGAAGTCACAGCGTGCAAAGCCTGCTATGTCCATCCTCTTCAGGAACAGCACCAGGCTGGTGAGCTTGGATTCCTGAACTTTGGCTGGAATTTGTGCCTTCATTTCCTTGTGTGTAAATTCTTCAGGATACAAGCAGAAGATTTTCCCTGGAAGAGAATTCAAGAAAATTACCTTTTTTAAAATGCTTCCTCCTCATGCTGCCACGTTGGTTGTATTAATAATTTGAGCTAATGGATTTAAATGTTGAGCTAATATTTCTACCTGATGGAGACATGCCCAGAATTTGTTTATGCACCTCTGCTTGACTTTGGCTGATAGGCTGGGTTAGAACAGAGTCTGCTCTGATTCTAGGATTGTACACCTTTAAATGAAAGAGATATCAAACATCAGATAAGTACACAAGGGCTGCAAAAATATGAATGGTCTGTACTGAATTTCTCTCTAGGTCATTTTACAGAAAGGATAGTAACAGTTTTCTTTTTTTTTTTTTTTGTTTCAGCAGCTTGGAAAGGAGAGCACTCAGTGCCCTGACAAACTGACAGATGTTTTGCAGTCACTCTAAGTGTGCTCTGAGATAAATGTCTTTTTTTTTTTTCCTGAAGAAATGTACCTTACTAAAGCAGAAAATGGTATCATCAAGAAAAACCTCAAAAAATATAACTTATTTATTGCAGAATCCCAACATTTTCTGATAGCATTTTGTTCCCTAACTCCAGATTTTTGTCTTAATACTGAAATTACAGGAGATAAGGGCTGCATTAGAGATATATGATGCCATGCTTTATATTTTTCTTAATTTTGCTTTATTTTGATTAAGCTGAGGAGCTGATTCACTCCCTGCTCTGGCCACAAGCCTGTAATGTCCAGCAAGACATCAAACTGCCAGGATTAGGCAGCTCTCCTGTCACTGAGCCAACTTTATCTAATTTAAGCAGGGTTTTCGTAAAAAAAGATAAAATATCCTTCAGTGCAGGGCACAAATGTCTTTTCCTGCAGGTGAATTGCTGATATGTCCCAGCTGCAAGGCTCAGGTGGGATTTTGCTCTGCCCTGAACTTTTCCTGTTCCCTCTGTGCTCAGCTGACTTTGAGCCACGGAGGCTGAATGGGGATTTGAGCTGGTGAGGGAGGAATGTCAGGGGACTAAACAAAATAATTGAATTAAAGGTAAAAATTGCATCACTGATAGAGGTGATTGGATAGATGTCAGGACTGTTGGATCTGTTTTGTTCCCATTGCTTTGGATTTTAAATTCACAGCATTTTTAATTCGTTGAATTGTACTTTGGGCTTCAGTTTGCCATGGGAGTGAGATTGATTGCTGCCATCCAAGAAAACTGCAGTTGTAGGAATAAGTTGAAGAAATAAGCGTGGTCTAATTGAAAACTGCTTTTAGGCTCTTCTTCCTTGCACACAAAATTGTGACTTTTTAAATCTTGCCTTGAGACTGAGTTAGTTTATAATTCCCAGTTAAAAACCTTTTAAAATGACAGATTTTTGCAATGAAAATGAAAGGTACTGGTAGTTCACAAGCTTGTCTTTTTTTTTTTTTAACTACTTGCAAGGCCAGTCAGGATTGATGATCCCTACTCCAAAATTTTAGGAACACTTAACTACAGTTTTGGTTATTCCACCTTGTACTATAGAAAGGAAATCTATTACATTGTTTCTTTTGCCTGTTACTGGAATTTTAATTTTAACCAGGACAGTTTCAAAACCTGTAGTAGTGCAGCTCTCCAGTTCATGTTCCAACACAGTTGCTCATCCCTTAGGACATCAGTTTTGTAGAAATAAAACAAATTAGATTTTATTTTTTTTTTAGCTGCGCTAATCCTTCCAAGGATGGAAAACAAGAAATGAGGACAAACTTAGAATGAACTGGAAAAAGTTAAGTATTAATTAAATAAATAACTTTATTTAATTAATTTATGTAATTATTCCTAATGCAATTAGCTAAATTGCAGCATTTGGATGGCAGCACATCTCCAGGAGGAGCACAAGCAGCTTGGAAAAATAGAGATTCTGTGTGAGCCATTACTAAGTGATTAAATAAAGGATGAGAATAATCTCCCAAACCAGGAGATCTGCCACTAGGTGCCTAAGAAGTGATTGTATTTTGCTTTATGTATAAAATACTGAGGAGAGATTTATGACTGATAAGCCAGAACTCAGGTGAGATGTATTTTGCAAATAATCTGTTGTTGGTTTGGTGCCCAAATGAGAGGCAGTTTCGACTGGAAGCATTCCTCTGGCTTTAGGAACCTCAAAAATCCAATTTCTGATTGAATTTGGGAAGTAATTGTGATTTCTTGCTTGGTTTTCACATGAGATGTCCATGAAAATGATTTAAGTTCTATTAATTTGCATGTTAAAAACACCATAGTACCTGTGCTGTGAAAGAAGAGAAAAGCACATGATCCTCTAGAGACTGTTCACATTGACCTGAGCTGCACAATTCCCTTTCCCCTGCCCTGAAAAAGCCTTTTTGCTGAGTTTGTTTTGGACAAAGTACTTCTGGTTCCCCTCACTGACCTTTCTTCTCTCCACACCAACGTCGATGACAAAAGTCACGTTTTTAGTCCAGATCAAAGATTCTCCAGAGCTGGTGGTGAGCAGCACTTTCCTCCTGTATTTTTTGCAGCATTTCTGCTTTTCTTGGGTTAGTTTGGGAGTCAGGTCTGGTTTTGTGGGGTATAAAGGGATGGGGATGAGTTCTCCAAGGTCAGGGTTTAAATTGGGTTGTTCCTGTCTGATCATCTGATAAGCTTTTTCAATTTCCTGTAATCAAGAGAGATACATTTTTTCCTAATGAAATTGTTATATGCTTAGTCCAATTACAACACATAAAATGATCAAAATATGCAGAAACCTCCTGGCTTTCCCTTAATTATTATATTTGAGAAGATACAAGTATTGTAAAGGTTTGATTTTTTTCCCCTAGTGATTAATAAACTCAATAAAGATTTAAAGTCAATTAAATTTAATTTAAGATTAAATTTAAGATTAAAGCAAATAAAATGTCCATAACTTGTGTTGATGGAACATCACCTTTAAAATAGTTCACAAATCCAGAGGTTGGATATGAATTGTAAAAGACTTTTGTTGTTCTTTTAGTGTTCTGTTGTTGGGGGGGTTTATAAGAAACCATTTATATTCTGCACGATTTTTGAAAAGCACACAAAAATATTTCATGGGCTTGCTCAGTCTGAAAGGGAATTTTTTTAAAAGCATTTTTATTAGCAAACGTTTTGCAATATTGAAAAGCCAGACTGAATTTCTCTTTGAGAGTGGCACCACATTTCCAGTAGTTATAGGTTGAAAGTGCTCTATAAAAATTGTTATAAAGATACAAGAGTGACATCTAATAGCAGGGCTGGCAGCAGGGCAGCCCATAAATCCTGATGTTCCAGGTTAATTCATATTTTTGTTTAGTTTAAAAGACAGTTGAGTGCTTGGGAACAGTGAACCATTACCAATATGAAACTTTAAATCACAGTTAAACAAGAATTCATGAGATGTTCTGGCTCATAATGAGTATTCTGTTCATTGTGAGAGAGAAAAATGAGTGAGCACTTCTTGGCAAGAAAGAAATTCCTATTTTAGTGTTGTGGGGAATTTACCTGTCAAAAAAAACCCTTTTAAGCAGAAATAAAACTTTCTTCCCAACCTTTTGAAATGGAAAGAGTGTATGTTTTCTCTCTGACATTATCTATTGTAAATATGGGCACTAGCACAGACAATTCCTTTAGCATTTGTAAAATTGGTGTCTATAAGGTTTAAAACAGATTATTAACATTATTAGAAGTGTTTCATATCCATCCCCCTTTTAACAGTGAAAAGCAACAAAAATTACCTGGGTAGTTTATTGTAAATTATCTTTGCTTGTGAAAAGTCATTATTTCCTGGTGAGTTGGGTGTTCTAAAGCAGATTTAATGACACACAGTGGAAGATTGGGGATCACTATCAGGAAAACAATCATAATAATTATAAATATTGAAATGTTTGTTTGATTGTCAGATTGCTTTGACAGCTATAAAGGACCTGCTGGTGCAGTGAATTTAGGGAATCACTGCTGTCTACAGAGATTCAAAGGTGTCACTATTTAGAATGGTGCAGATTCCTGGATTTTCTGTCACACCTCTGGAGTGACACTTTCCTCCTGCTGTTGTGCACACAAATGGTTAGGAAGAAGAATCCAAATGGAAAAATCTCCTTGGGAGGTTTAAGGTAAAAACACCCCTGTGCTGTAGGACATTGATGGGGACTGGAGCTGTGTCCTTGTGTCCATTCCTACAAAACAGGGATAACACAAACTGTGGGATGCCCAATGCCAGGACAGGTTATTAAATCCTGCCCTTGTGGCCTGTGCCCCTGTGTGCTGCTTTCACAGCTTTTTGCATCACACAAATGGATGGTGGCCTTTCTTTAAACCTACAGAAAATATATATATTATCTACACAATATTTATGTGTTATATAGATATTTTACATGTATAAACCACAGGGTTATTTATGCCATGACTGGTTTGAAGGAAAACCCTGAAATTATAAAACCTGGTGGCACATCTGCTGCCTTAGCTACGGGCAGCAAGATATTTAAGTCAGATAAAAAAACACATTTCCTGATGAAAATCAGAAAGAGAACAGGTTTGATGCCTAGAGAGGGTACCTAGAGCAGAGCTTGAACAGAGTTAAAGGAATTAAGTAGGGATTTATTAAAAGGCCTTCACAGAACACACCTTGGGCAGCACAAGAGCCTGGCCAGGGCTGCACCCAAGATGGACACACGGTCATGAGTTTTCACACTTTTATAAGTTTTGGTCCATTCCCATATTGGGGTTCATTGTACAATTACAACTTCAGGTTATGCAGTCCCATCCTCCCAGTTTGCTCTCCTCAATTCTCTGTTGTTTGCACTTTTTGGGCCTGGAGCTGCAATGGTGCCCTTGGTTCTGGGCTGGAGAAGGATTGTTGTGTCTGACTGAGTGTGAGGAGAACTCGCTGACACTTTATGTGAAGTTCAGAGTTGTATCCCAGTGCAGAATCCAGAAAACACGAAAGCTAAAACTTAAGGCATCAAGGTTAACAACTTACTTGCTCACATGCCAGGAAGATGACGATGTCCCCCTTCTCCCTGGCGTGGTGGATCTCCAGGAGCAGCCTGAGGGCAGGCAGGAAGGGGTCCCTGTGGGCACTGCAGGAGAACACAGCCTGGGCACGGTGCCTGCCCCGCACCCGCAGCACGGGCACGCTGCCACAGAAACCCTGCAGGCTGCTGCACATCTGGGGGACAGTCAGGATCACCAGCCTCAGCTCTGCTCTGGCTGCCAAGACATCCTTCAGAAGGCCCAGCAGGGCATCTGTTGCCACAGTCCTTTCGTGCACGTCGTCCAAGACAATGACACCGTAGCAGTTCAGGAGGGGCGTGGACATCATTTCCCTCTGCAGCATCTCATCTGTGCAGTACCTGCAACACAGACACACTCAACTCTGCCAACTCCACCTATTGCTGTGGTCTGTGCAGTGACAAAGGACTTTTGACAATAATATCAGAAGGTTAAATATGAGTTATTAACATGACTCTATAATTTAAAGAATTGAGCTATTATCTGCCCAGTCCAGAGCATAGAAGCTGTTGCTTCCAGCTCTTTACAAGGAATGCCAGAATAGCTCACACAATCAGAGATAACAACTTTTCACCTCATAGGCTGAAAGGAAGAAAAACCCCATCTCCTATATCAGGAGACAGGGCAGAGAAACCTGTGTCCTTGAAACACAACTCAGAAATTTGTTTATAGAAACTTATACAGAATAAAAAAATACTTTCCCATGAGAAGAATTTTTCTGCAGACCTGCATGCAGAGAAACTTATAATATGTTCACACAACATCTACCAGCTCTAACAACTCTATCTTGGACTATTATTGTAAGAAATAATTAATTTCGTGTCTTTGGGGCAGCTTGGTTCTTTCTGTTCCAACACAAAAATTAGGAAATAGGATAGGATTGGATGGGAATTAGGACATTAGGAAAAAATTTTTCACTGAAAGAAAATGGAATGGCCATTTTCTGGAAATGGCCTGCCTGGGGAGGTGGTGGAGTCACCATCCCTGGATGTGTTTAACAAAAGACTGGATGTACCACTGGAGGGTTTGGTTAGCTCATGGGTTGGACTCGATCTTAAAGGTCTCCTCCAACCTGGTGATTCTGTGAATTCTGTGGAAAATATTAGATAAGAACAGGGAGTATTTTGTAGACATATCACATTCTCAGTTACATGTTTAAATCCTTCCTTAAGTAGCTACAAACCTGGTGTGATTCAATGACACTCAGAGACACAGTGGTGGAAAGGATGCTCCAGGCAAAAGCAGAAATCCTTCTGCCCTGAAATCATCACTTCATCTTCCATCACATGCCATAAACAATTCCTGAGCTAGGAATGAATCCTTTTGGATGAGGAAAAGAGGGTGCACTTGAGGCAGAGCCAGATCCAAGATGACCAATTAATTTATACCATAAGGTCCTCCTCACTTCTATCCCTGCTGCTGACAGTTTTTTTAAAGGATATTATTTTTGTTGTGTTGCTTAGCAGGACTTGGAATTCCTGAAGGAGGTTTTGATGTGTGAGAGGAAGGATTCATCTCCCTCTCAACAGGAGCAGCTGCAGGAAGTTCTGCTGCAGGATGAGCTTTGAGTTCTCCACAGACAAAGGACAGGCAAGAGGAAGAGTGGTGGAAATTAATTTTCAGAAGTGGTGAGTATCCTCTTCTCCACTGGAAACCAGTGGCTGAGAAAAAAGCTTGTGGTCTAGACATGATAATTTGTGCCTCCCATATTAAGGAACCAGAGAAAATAACTCTCATAACTTTTTGGGAGGCTCAAAAGCTGAATCCCTGTGTTACTCCTGTTACCTGCCTGTACTTACTACATTAAGTGCATTTCTTATCTCCCAAAAATCCCCCTGAATACTATTGTCCTCTTGTTGCTGGATATCCTCTTGATAATCAGAGGATGCTTGTTGAGCATCCTCTTGATGCTCTTCTAGCCATGTTTTTTGATTGCCTTTGAATTTTAACTTTACTTAGGAAAAATTATCCCATGTTCTCTTATGGTAATGAACACTCCTGTACTGGAAAATGGAAAAAAAAAAAAAGTAGAGGAAAAGAAAAAGAGGTTAGTGAGGTTCTTAATGAACTTTTGCATGGGCAGTAAGCTTGCCCACTTAAATCTGCTATGATTTACCCCAGAATGCCTCCTTCAAACCTTTTAGTGCTTATTGATTAATCACAAAATCTCTGGAGAAGAGAGGAGAGAGCTCATTGCAGTCCAAAACTTCCATGTGAGGGGAAGAGGGGGCAGGCACTGCTCTGTGCTCTGTGGTGGCCAGGACTGAGGGAATGGCTGGAGCTGGGCCAGGGCAGGTTTGGTTGGGTATCAGGGAAAGTTTCTCCCCCAGAGGGTGCTGGCACTGCCCAGGCTCCCCAGGGAATGGGCACGGCCCCGAGGCTGCCAGAGCTCCAGGAGTTTGGACAACATTCCCAGGGATGCCCAGGGTGGGGTCTGTGCAGGGCCAGGAGCTGGACTGGATGGTCCTTGTGGGATCCCTTCTAACTCAGTGCACCCCGTGATTTTAAAACATTACACAACTTTCCAAAGCAGCTTTGGTTTTTATTTGCAAGATCCGCAGTGCCGCCAGCTGCCAGCCACCCCAGCCACACCTTGGCCCGAAGGCCTCCAAAGGCACCAACCAACCTCAGCATGGTCTCAGCCGTGCAGCAGCTCTCGAAGGGGACGCAGTAGCCGACCTCGTGGCCCACGGTGACGTCCATCTGGTCGGCCACGCGCAGGGCCAGCGCCACGGCGGCCTGGCGGAGCACCTGCGTGCACACCACGGCGCCGCGGGGCCGCAGGGCCAGGCAGTGCTCGGCACACCACTGAGGGACCTGAGGGGACACGGGCACTGGGACTGAGCGCTGCGCCTGCTCGGCAGGCACCGGAGCTCCAAACAGCACAAATTCCAAACAACCAGAATTCCAAACAGCCCCAATTTCAAACAGCCCCAATTCCAAACAACCAGAATTCCAAACAGCCCCAATTCCAAACAGCCCCAATTTCAAACAGCCCCAATTCCAAACAGCCCCAATTCCAAACAACCAGAATTCCAAACAGCCCCAATTCCAAACAACCAGAATTCCAAACAGCCCCAATTTCAAACAACCCAAATTCCAAACAACCAGAATTCCAAACAGCCCCAATTCCAAACAGCCCCAATTCCAAACAGCCCCAATTCTAAACAACTGAAATTCCAAACAAATGGAACTCCAAACAAATGGAACTCCAAACAACCGGAACTCCAAACAACAGGAATTCCAAACAACCGGAACTCCAAACAACCTGAATTCCAAACAACAGGAATTCCAAACAACCGGAATTCTCTCCACAGCTCAGAACTGTGAAATCAAGCTGAGCGCTCGCTGCTCGCCTGCGCCTGCGCCTGCGCCGTGTATGGGAATTATGCATGCCAACACTGGGAATTTCTTAAATTCCCAGCATGGATTTGAAGGTTTGTCTGGGAATTGCTCAGCTGGACTCAGGAATTCCAACCAGTTCAACCAATTGGTTGGAATTTGCTGCAGAAGAGTCCTCTGGGGAGCAGGTGACAGCAGGGTCACTGCAAGCACGTGCTGGTGGATCCCACGAGGTCACTGCAGTTGTGTTCAGGGCTGGCTCAGCAGCAAACCTGCTCCTGCTGTATCATATCCATGGAAAACACAGCCCAGGATTTCAAACTGACAAATGCCACAGCCAACATCTGTAATTTCAGATTAATTACTCTGCAGACACATAACGGAACTGAACTGCTCCAGGAACTTGCACAGCAGCTCCTTCATTTATGTATTTACATAACATGGAAAATATCCATGTCTTGTAGTTATGAGAAATTAAAATTGTGTTCTAAATATTATTTTAATGGATGTATTAAGTTTCAAATCCTTCATTTAATCAACATCTAAACCTAGGTGCATCAGCCACATATAATTTATTTCTGTATAGGTATATGCCTTTCTAGAAATGTTTAAAAACCAACCACCAATGTGCTACATCTTATTAAAGGTTCAATAAAAATAGCCTTGTTAAAGGACAATTTTAAAGCTAACATTTCTTAGCAAGTTGTTTACTATTACACAAGGGTTCTGTGTGTAAATTACAGGCAATAACAAAGGGTAAAAACTTGACACTCCAAAAATTATTTGGGTGTATATCATTTTTATGGGAACATAGGAATTTTCAGGGAGAGGTGTGATGTCTCTAGTTCAATATGTGATCTCTGGAAGTGTCCAGCATTGAAGTCTGTAGGATATATGAGATGCCCTGCTGCAGTAATTATCCTGCAGCTTTACTGCAAGAAATTTTTCTCCTGATCCCAGTCATTAACAATAGCATTTTGGCTGATAGCACTTGAAAATTCTTTTCTACTCATTGTGACAACAGACCAGGATTGTTAGATATTGTTAAAGCAGAATTTTATAGTTCTGACTGATATTTGTGTACTTAGACTCAGCTGAGATCTTGGCTTCAGTGATTTCTTTTAACATCAGTTTTGTAAAGTAATTTTGTGCTGTTGGAGAAGACATTTGTTCCTGGATGAAGGGAACGAAAGACCATTAATTCTTCCTGAGAAGCAGCCCTGCTGATTTCAATACTTCATTTCCTGGGAATTTTTTGTCACTTTATCTTATGACAAATCCCCTGTATTTCTTTCCTGATATAGCACTAACCAGAACCAAAACACACTGCAAGTTTTTTTGAGTGCCTGAAGAAAGTTATTAAAATGTTTAATATATTTTAAATCTATATTTGACTGCATTAATCTTTATTCACCTTCTGTATTTCACTTTCCCTTTCTGGCCTTAATGCTTGGATTACAGTAGTTATAGTGACTCTGAAATTCATACCTCATTAAATGTTCTAAAAATGCATAAAAACCCCCCAGCTAAGTCTGTTGTACTGACCTGGGTGCTCTTGCCAGTCTTAGCATCTCCTGACACAATCACAATTTGATTATGAAGCAAACTTTCCATGAAAGTACATTTTTCTTTCCATATTGGAAGCTCTTCTCTCTCTTTCATCAGTCTATAATAACGGGAGGAGTAAGGCAGGCCATCAAAAGGATTAAGTTCTAAATCTTCTCCACAGACAAGTATTTCCTCTTCATCCCCGTCGCTGCCATCGAGTACTTCTGAAAAGCAGTGGTTCTCTGGAGAAAAGGTTAAAAACTCCATTTTTCTTACATATATTATTCCCAGCAAAAGCACATTAGTGATGGAAGGAGTCCTTTGTGTGCTGATTGATCATTTTGGCCCTCTAAACCTGAGCAAATCCATTTTTCCTCGCTCCAGGATTAGTATTTCACAGCTCTTGGGTTTAGAAGTTCAGGCTTGGTGTCCAGCTGCCTTTGTGGTCTGCTCGTCCCACTCTGGGTGGTTTAACAACCCCAGTGAGCCTCTAGAAAATTTATTTAAAAAAAAAATAATCACCCAAAGTCTTCCAAATGGCAGGGATGAACCCAGAAAGAGAAGCTGAGCAGATTTTGCAGGTCAGCGCTGAGTCCAGCCCGCGAGTGCCAGTGTTTGCTGCAGTCCAGGCTGGGGAATAATTGGGAAGAGCAGCTGAGCCTGACCTTTGTGGCTGCCGTGGGAGGCTCTGGGGCTCTGGCTGTGGCTGCAGGGCTGGCATGTGGGAGCTAATCCCAGCACAAAGGCTGCACCCCTGGGTGCTGCAGCCACGGGCAGGGCTCTGCCTTTGTGCTCTGTGCAGGGCTTTAGCGAGTCACAGGGGAAAAAACTCTTTTTGTGCATTCTCTGGGTGAGCCTGGAGGTCTTGGGAGGCTTTAACAGCTTTTACAACAGTTAAAATACACTTAATACATCAAAAAATCCCAGAGTGATGTCAGTTCTAATCCTTCAAGGGCACCAGAAGTGGCCTTGGGAGGTGGTGGAAGAAAAACCATTGTTGATGTAAAGTGACTCCAACTCTGAGGATTCAAAAGTAGCAAAATAGTTTCCTAATCTTGGCTGAGCTGTACTGTAAGACAAATATTAAATAACACTTCTTATTTCTGCTCCAGAGAGAAGTTATCACCAGGATGCTGATAATGCCCAGTTTTCATGCTCAGTTAGGTCACTCAGCTGCATTTGGATTCCACTTTTCCTCTGACCTTCATGGATCCCTCTAATCCACCCTGTTTGTCTGATTTTGTGTTCCATCCCTCCCTGCTTCTTGCTGCAAACTCCCTGCCACTGAGATCTCTGCCTCTCCCAGACAGCCCCCAAATCACTCAATAAGGCAGAAATGTCAGGAGGGGATTGGAAGTTCAATCCCACAAAGCTTTTTTTTGGTAAAATTCATCTAAAAATAACATTAAGGATTTTTTGAGGGTAAAATTAAATTTAAAACATCGTGAATTAATATTATTCTACGTTTTCCTTATTTTTCACATCTTTAGCAGCAGCAGCACTCTGATTTCCTCATTTGCAGTACAGGCTCATCTCCTAAACACTGCAATATTCCTGGTTCGCTGAACAAATTTGAATTGTCATAACACAGCAAAGTTTTTTTTTTTGTTTTCCCTTTTTGGTGTGTGTAATACAAGAAAGCAGATTAAAATGTTACCAAATCAAGAAGAACATTTTACAATTTGAAAATGAAATATTTTGAAACTAATATTCCTTTCATGACAATGTTTTAACAGACCAGGTTGTTGACTGATTGACTATTTTTCTCTGCTAAAATACGGCCTGTAAAACTTTATTTTTCTTTTAAGCCAGGCCTTCAAGGACTTACAAGATGTGTGCTTTAACATAATACAGAAGGATTTAATTAATTCTAATAAATAACAGAAACACTCTCTGCAGAGGAGTGCTTTTAGTAAATTAGGGTATAAGCTGCTTTCAAAGATATCAATGAGAACTTTGCTATCGATATAAATTATTTATTGTTGTACAAGTGCTGATGATACTGCACTCTAGGAAAGGAATAAATACCCCATAACATATTCTAGATATTTAATAAAGACTCCTTAATACACAGCTACTCTTTTCAGCTTTGACATCAAATCTTTCAGGGGAGGAGGATTTTCTGTGTGCAGTCTAAAAGAATTTGATCTGTGTTATCAGTGGTATTACAGAAATCTTTCTTCCTCATTTTTCTTCCCCCATCTCAGCAGAAATATTTTGCAACAGCAATGGGAATTTAAGGGTGTCACTTCTTTTTTACCCCAAGAATGTTGTTTAAATGGAGGGGTTTAGATAAAATTTACTTTATAATGTAGAGAATAAAGCCTGTGAAATGTGAAGGTGAAACATTCTGCCTTTTAAAAGCAGAATTACAGTTTATTGTTGTTAAATGAGAACCAGCAGATGCTGTCAGGAGCAGTTCCTATTTTCCAGCCCAGACTTTTTGATTCCAAATCCCTCCAGTGGGATGTGGAACAGGATCTTTGCAGCTAGAAGTGGAGGGGCTCCTCCTAACCTCAAATCATTTTAGTCCTGAAGGCTTTGATAATTTTCCCTTTTAGCACAAACCCCCCCAAAGATGTGTGCTGGTATATTTTGATATTTCCTCTTTCTGTTTGTGTTCTGATCCATGACCTGACGTCTCCCCTGCACTTCAGATCCAGAGCTGGGAATCAATTTGAACTTTGTTTTTCCTAATGAGGCCGACCAAGGGCTGTGTTTTACCTGCCCAGACACCTGAGTTGATTTCCTGGGACTGGATTTTTATCTTGCTGAGCCTCTGTTTTTCCACGATCTGAGACTGTGGGATTGCAGGGGGGTGAGTGTACCCAGCATCAGGGGGAGCCCAGGCTGGAGCTGCACCTGCAGCTCATCATCCACAGCCCAAGGCAGGGGATACAAGGGGGAAAGCTGGGTGAGAGCTGCATTTTGGCACATTAAATCCTCGTGGAAGATGCTTCCTGAGCTCAAAGTAGGGCAGGGAATGGGCCAGGGGTCTCCTTGTGCACAGCAAAGCTGATCCAGTCACCTGTGAGAGCAAAGCAGCTGCAGGGACTGCAGGGGCACAACCTGAGGTGAGAATGGCTCTGTGATTTATGGAGTCCTGCCGCTGAAAATGACACTTTAATAGTCTCAGCAGGAGTTTTTGTTGTTGTTTTGGTTGCTTTTTATGCTGCTATGAATATGAAAGTTTGGTGCCTGGCCAAGAGACAGCAAATAAATGTGAAAAAACCCCTCTCATTTGAAGACTCTGTTACTTCTCTCTTGGCCTACAGACAGCAGCATTTAACCTTGCTTATACTGTAACTAAATTACAGTTTATTGAGCAAAGTGTAAAGCTAAAGCAGAGAATTTTCACCAGTGAGAGAGACACCAGCAGCACAGATGTGTCACACTCGTATTGTGTTTTAATTCCCACTTAAGGTCCTGCTGTCTGGTAAAATATTTTACATTACTGCTCTTAAAAGTACTGACAGCCAGTGATGGATTGGTGTAGAGCAAAGTGTTTCAAGTCAGGATACAAAAAATAAATCTAATTTTACCTCACTGGTTGCCTGGTATTGGATGGAAATACAATGAGAATTGAGCTGAAATTGTGCATGTTTATCCAACATGCTTGGCTGGGGTGTTATTCCAAGACCTTCAGTCCCAGGTCAGCTCCAGGAAAGGACTGGGCTGGACTGGTTTGGTGTGGAGCACTATCTGCATGCCCTTAGTGTTCACAGCCAGAAACAAAAGACAGCTCAAACCAAGTTTTCTTTGTCTATTACCATATTCCTCACTAGCATTTGCTTAATAAAACCACTGGTTATCTCATTATCTGCAGTAAAGCTGGGCTAGGACACCATGCACAGAGCTGTCAGCCCCACAGCAGATTTGTGCTTTCATTCTCCATTTGAGTGATGACATCAAAAGCAAACTCGTAGCTCTGTGTGCCTTTTGCAAGTACATTTTTCCCTCAGCTGTTTCAGAAAATGGCTTTAAGGACAATTTAAACACCAAGACAGCCTAAGACAGATGATAGGAGGCCTAAATGAAATTTTATTCTAATTTATTAGGATTTTTTTAATGTAGTGGGATATCTTAATCTGTTTTTTATTCTCTTTCTGTTGTTAAGAAAAGCAAGACCAGCTTTGTGTTTTCAGTTCATAAAAACAATATTCATGTGTGCTATAGAGTTAACACTTTCCAGAGCTGCAGGAAGAACGAGAAATAAAGATAATTTATTGGGAAAAGAATAAAAAATATTTTAAATTTGGATTAAAATGAGATGAAGAGTCAGCCAAGACAGTATTAGTACATTTTTTTCCACATGACAGCAACAAGGGATGAGAAGTTTGGGTGGGGGCCAAAATGTCTGATGGGGCAGCAACAAAAACTGGAGTGGTAGCAGTGCAGGGAATTGAGGGACATTGGGCTGTTTGAGAGAGCTGCTTTAAAAACTGATGAGAAACATTCTCTGGAAAGTTCCTGGCACAAGTTAGGAACTGTTTTTGTGAAAGTACTCGTGATGTGGTGATGTTTTTCTGTGAAAGCAGAAATATTTTCATGGCCTGGAATACGGATTTGTGGATTTTGAGGAAATAAAGGGGTGTTGAGCAGTGGAAGAGGAAGGTGTCCAACACAAAGGGGAATGAACCAGGTGGAGTTATCACAAACACAGCTGGTGACAAAATTTATGGGCAGCTGACAAGGCAGCAAGTGGAAGGCAAAGCTTTGGTCACCCAAGGGCTGTGGCAGGAGGTGAAAAGGAGCCTGGATTTAACCCAGAGCTTTTGAGGAGCAGTTCCTGGGTTGTTCAGATGCCCCAGGCCAAAAGAGAAGACGTTTCCAGCACAGAGGTGGCTGCAGGGACTGGCAGAGCTGCTGTGCCAGCAGCAGGGCCTCAGCTCTCCTTTGGGCAATTCCTGGCTTCAGTTTTCTTTACAGCTCCTGGCAGCAGCTGGGAAACTTTGAGAGTGATCATTGCTGCTCTGATGGATGCTGGAGTGAGATGCCTCTGTACTCCAGAATTATTTTTCTGTATTCTAAGGTCTTCCAAATGCCTCTTCAGGGTTTGATTGATGTGACTGCTTTTTATATTTGCCCAATAAAATATATTACACACACACCCCCCAGGTGTTTTTATGGCACAGGTGTCTGCCTTTCTCTGCACTGAGGTTTATTCCTTTCTCTGTGGGTATGGATTCCTGATGCTTTAGATCCTTCAGAATAGAAAAAACATGCAGAAAGGTAATTTATTTTATT
>VXAX01004567.1:94034-187256 GCA_013399835.1 Leptocoma aspasia | reverse complement strand
TTATATATAAAAAAGGAATTTTGTGGCTACTTTATTGTAAGTACAAATGCTATTGATTACTCTCACGTCCTAAAGATTTTTTTTCTTACAGAATCACAAAATATGCTGAGCTGGAAGGGTCCCACAAGGTTCATTGAGCAGTAGTTTTTTTTATCCATGCTAACTTTTAAGGAACTTGTAACTTAATAACTTATTTAATGGAGCATGAGATGTGAAAATGTTGCACATTACAGACGTTTCTGATAAACAAATCCTGCACAACACAGTGCTGCAAATAAAAACAGGGGGGGAAAGGATGAGGACTTTGCCTTTAGGAACAATGAGGACTTTGCCTTTAGGAAGGGTGGACTTTTCTTTTAGGAAGGATGGGAATTTTGCCTTTAGGAAGGATGAGGATTTTCCCTTTAGGAAGGATGGGAGTTTTGCCTTTGCCTTTAGGAAGGATGAGGATTTTGCCTTTAGGAAGGATGGGAATTGTGCTTTTAGGAAGGATGAGGACTTTCCCTTCAGGAAGGATGGGAGTTTTGCCTTCAGGAAGGATGAGGATTTTTCCCTTCAGGAAGGATGAGGATTTTCCCTTCAGGAAGGATGAGGATTTTCCCTTTAGGAAGGATGAGGATTTTGCCTGCTGGGGTTGGACACTTTTTGCCTTCCCTGTTTGAACTGAGCTGCTGCTGCCAGGGCTGCTCTCCTCTCACAGGGAGCTGGCACAGATCAGTGAGCTCTGAAATAACATTTTGGTTTGTTTGGCCATTGGAGGTGTTTCATGTGACACTGCCCTGGCTCAGTGTCCCCCTGGGCATTTGGGCACTGTCACTGCTGGGTTTCACCACAGACCTCTTGTCACAATGTCACCATCAACTCAACACCCAGAAAATCCCACTCTGAGCCTTTGGACACTTTTTTTTATTACAACATTCCAACCCTGGCCAGGTCAGTGGGAGTTTTGTTGCAGACAGAAGTGAAGTCAGGTTCCATTTTTTGGCTTTTACCCTCCAGTCACATTTCAGGGCAGAAAATCAGGGGGGCCAATGTGAGCTGGCAGGGCTGTGCTCTGCCAATTCCAGCCCTCCCTGTTGGGATACATGCAGATAATGTTTAGGATGAATGTCTGCTCCAATACAGATGCAGAACTAATTTTTAATTACTTCTAATTTTATTTTTTTTTAATTAACAGGAATTTTTGCATCTATAGAAATCAAGCCAGATTTTCTTTCAGAATATGTTGTTAATATCTCTGTGAAGTATTAAAGAATTATGGAAATGCAGCTTATTTTATCGAGGTAGAGTAACCCTTAATGTGGGGTCAAGCTATGTTAGAGTTTTCAGCTGCAAGCAAAAAAGTAAATGTTAGATAATAAGTCATCTCTTGACCTTAAATTCTGTTCACCTCTAAAAGAAAGCAAAAATAATTTTACATGTTGATTAAGAAAAATTCCTGCTTTATTATTTTTTTCTTCATACTCTGAAAATATGTTGTTTCTTCTGAAACCACTTCTCTTTTTATTTCACCTTCAATTTCAACATCTACTGAAAGATAAATTTGATTTTGCTTTTTTAGTGCTAAAGCAAACTGCAGAATTAGAACCTTTTGTAATGTGTTAGGAAGGGCTTTATGGTCATGGGAACAAAACCTGGTTATGAATGAAACCTGCAACCTTTTAATAATAAATACAGTGACTTAAAACAGTTTAGAGCTGCTGAAATAGGGGAGTGGAGGGAAGATAATATCTTTACCTTCTGTAGGTGTATTTTATTTAACGCTTTGGATTATAATTGGATGTGATAAATGATGTTTCTTTTTGAGAACTACACAAGTTTTCATGAGCTTTGGGTGAGGTGTTGAATATTCAAATTCCTCTACTCATTTTATTTTCAGTTACTTCCACTCATGGCCTTTATTCAATAAATCATTAAGAACCATCTTGTATAAGTGGGACCATAAATCACAGTTTGGTTCTAGGAAGTTATAAAGGAAGGGGTTTTGTTTGTTTCTTTCTCTGTGGGTAAAATATATCAATTAATAAGCACTCTGTGCTTAATGAAGAGCAACAATGAAACACCAGTCAAAGGAGACAAATGGGATGCAAGTCAAGGGGTGATGGGGAAAAGCTTTTAAGAAATAATAGTTAAAGCAATAAAATCATACTCCCAGAAATCTGAGCGCAGACAAGCTTTGGTTTGTGGATGGGGAACCTGGATTATGTCATGCAAATGTGGGTTGGAAAATCCTTCAGGAAATGTTTGAATTTTTCAGTGTCTTCAGGAAGGATCTGGTTTCCCAGAGGGGTTGGCAGTGATGGAAATGTCCAAGGCCAGGCTGGATGGGTGGGAGAGGACGAACTTTAAGGTCCCTTCCCACCCCAGACTTTCCATGCTCTAAAAGCCACCTCACGGCTTTGCAGTGAGATTTTTCACCAGGGAAACAAAACTGTTCTCTCAAATGTGCCCTGAGAAAGGGATGTTTTACACAGAGGGGATGGAAAACCTAGTACCAGCTGGGTGGAGAGCATGAAATTGGTTAATTAATGCTCTCAGGGTCCTGCTGAGCCTCCTCACCCCCCTGTGACCCCACCACCTTTGGCTGCCCCCGTGTGCAGAAGGGATGGAAATCCTACAGCCAAGGCTTGTCATTAACTAAGAACGGGTTCAGAATGTCTTTTAAAGGTGTTTTTGTCACTAGAGAAGTGACTGAGTTACCTTTCAGCATAAAGGGAGTGAATGCAGAATAGAGTGAGCAGGGAGAGTAAATAATGAGGGGGTTTTGTTGAATGCAAGAGGATTTTTGTTGCTCACAGGCTTAAAAAAAATCAGGGTTGCTCTGTTTTGGTTCAGTGCAGTTCAGCTCACAGCAAACACTCCTGGATTTCTTGCAATGGTTTCAAAGTAAGCACATCTTGCAATGTTTTAAAACAATTTAATTTCTCTCACGGTTACTCCATTCTCAGCCTTTGTAAATAGAAACTTCATAAGGAAACCTAGAAATATTTTCATGGAATTCAGGTAATGTTGTGATACTGACACCCGTAGAGTTTGATTTTTTTTTAAATTTTTTATGAAAGGAAATTTATGTCAAAATGACATTTTAAAGAGTCAGCTGCAGGGGTTGGTATCCTTGGGCACCCCAGCTCCTGAGGGGCTGGGGGTGTTTGCCCAGTTTGGTTCTTTCACCCACTGGTATCGAGAATATTTCCTGGCCAGCCGGACTCTCAGACATCCCAAAAATGCACAAAATCCATGATTTTCCTCCTCTTATCACTGGAATTTCATCTTCCACTCCTCTCTCAGTTTCATAAAATCTTTTCTTCCCTGAAGATCTCCAAAGCCAAATTCTGTCTTGTTTCATGTTTCATACTGATTTTTTTCCCTCACTTATGTATTTTTCTCATTGTACTAATGCTTATCAAGAGTCACATTTTGTTTACAGAATCTTTGTTTTTAGATATTTCTTATATCCAGATTTATTGGAAGTAGATTACCCAGAAACAAAAGTGCTGGGTTCTAAAATCACTTAACTTATAATAACTAACTTAACTAATATATCTTGCCTAATTAAATGCCTCCATATGGATTTTTGCAGTCCTCACTTTTGGTGTTTGTTTGTAAAGCCATTTTATTTATTATAGGAATTTTCCTTTTGTACAGGCTGGAAATTCAGTATTTGAGATTGAGCAGTTATTGGTTAATCAAGCAACAATTAAGAATATATAATATAATCCAAATATATTTCTTTTGTCCAGATTCTAAATTTATTTATTTATTGTTTTATTGCTTTATTGCATTTATTTTATAGCTAAACATATCTTTAAAGAAAATAGAAGAATAGAAGTGAGCTTCTGAAGTGTTATTTCAANTTTTAATTTTTAAATTTTAATTTTATTTTAATTTTAATTTTAATTTAATTTACATTAATAATTTAATAATTTAAATTATTAATTTTTAGGGAAAAGACCCATCAACAAACCACATCCTGTTGTTACAGAATTGTTGCACCCCCAGATTCAGCTGCTTTGGGCTCCAAAGCAGATAAAGACTGATAAGGACAACAATTGTGATATTCCAGGAGCTCCAATGTTGCATCCTAATGGAGCCCAATATTATGGAAATACAAAGTTAAAGTGGAACTCTCTTCAGATTTGTAAAGCACTTGAAAGCTGGGAGAGATTGAAATGCTGAGTATTTGCTGTAAATGTATATTTCAAAAGTAAAATGTAAAGTTAGATGAGATTTGTTCTCACAATAAGCTCTTGACAACTCCAGAACCACTTGTACCAAACCAGTATTTTCTATGTGCTTAAATAATTCACTTTTTAGCTACTAAAAAGTGAAATAATTCACTTTTTAGCTACTGGCCCAAATAGTTCCTGAGTCTGCTTCCTTCTCCTTTGAATTAAACATGAAGTGGTGGTAAAATTCAGGGTTTGGCTATAAAGGCTCCACATTTTGGTTGTTTTCCTGCAGAAAAACGCATTTTCTGGGGAAATGTATTGCTTTTCCGAGGAAAATTTGTCACTAGGTGGCAGGACCAGACTGTGTTAGTGCCAGCATTCCTGAGGATTTATCCACTTTCTATTCCCTAAATACCCCTTTGATCGTACCCAGCATTCAAAAGCTCCAAAATGTTACAATAAATTCTAATAAATGCAACGCTTTTTAATGAGGTATTTTTTATAATAGCAGGCATACCATGCTGGACTCCAGAATCACTGAAACATTTCATTAATGTTCCCTTTGAGATAAAACCTGCTCATTTTTGATAGAGTATTAGAAGTACTTTACTACTCACATTTGTGATGATGTGTAAATAAAAACATGTTGGTTTTCCAAAGGTGTCTAATATTCAGGTACTGCCTTACCCACATGTGCAGATGAGGTATTTATGGTGAAAATGCCTTTTTTTTTTAGCTCTAAATGCCATTTTTCCTTTGAGAACCCCCAATACCCAGCCCCAGTTAAAGATGTTACAAATTAGATTTTTCCTGTGTGGGCCAGTTTGAAATCTCTCTGGCTGGGGACGTGGGTAAAGCTGGAAAAAACTCTGCTGTAATTGGCATTTGCATTCTGCTCTGCATTTATTCCATCAAAACAATCCTGGTGTTCCAAAGGAGGCTGGAATATTTTGGGTTTGGCAGATGGAGCAGCTGGGCAGAACCTGAGGAGATTTTCTTTTGAGGAATAAAGCAAATGTTTGGGAAATATTGGAGGGACCTCTCTGACTTCGTGCTGAAACCTCTGGGATATTTGAAGGAACAATTCAAATTTCATTTTCAGGGATGTGCCACAGGTTGTGAGCCAAGAGTGTCCCACAGACATGGATTAAAGGATCCCTCACTATAGACCTGTTATCCCTGTGTTCCCTACCAGAAAATAGCCCAGATTTTAAATTATAATCAAATAACTAATTCAAGGCCTCCTTATATAGGTTTAAATAATTGAAAAAAAAAAAAAAGCTTAAGAAATGTGTTTTGTGAGCAGGCGTGAGGGAAATAATATAATTTTTCTTTAACACTCAGGTTAAGTAATATGGACTAAAGTTATTCTGTAGATTAAATTATAGTTATAAAATTCTCTAGAGTGCTCCCTGACATAATTCTAAATATAATGAATAAAACGTTCCTTGATTTCCTTTTTTTTTTTTTTTTTCTTTTTAAATGATTTTTAAAATCATGTTTTCCTCAGCCAGCTGCTGGTTGTCCAAGGTAAGCAGGTGCAGAAGCATCTCTGGACTTTTATGTGGATTATCTCAGGCCTTGTGGATTGAGGAAGAACACGGTTATGGTCCCAGGCTTCTGTCAGTGGAAGTCCAGGCATGCATGTTCTTTGAATTTTTTAGATATTTGCGTTTCTTTTCAGGTGTCTGAGTCGCGGGTCAGTGAATATTTTGCCTTGAATATGTTTTTAGGAGCTTTGGGAGTTGTGAAAAACGGGTGCTGCAGGTGCCCAGTGGGATGAGATCAATTACAGGGAGGGTTTAGCACCCAGAGTAAAAATCACACAGGAAAAATCTAATTTGTAACATCTTTAACTGGGGCTGGGTATTGGGGGTTCTCAAAGGAAAAATGGCATTTAGAGCTAAAAAAAAAAGGCATTTTCACCATAAATACCTCATCTGCACATGTGGGTAAGGCAGTACCCGAATATTAGACACCTTTGGAAAAACCACCCAGAGTAAACCTGAGTTTAGCACGCAGTGTCCTGTTTGCTGGGGCAGCCACACAATTTCAGTATGAGAGGAATGAAGGAGCTGGTGGATAAAACCATGTCCATCCTTCTGCCAGTGGGGGATGTTCAGCAACCAGAAGAATATGGATATCATTAACAATGAAAATGATAAATGCTTTTTTTTCCCTCCAAAAAAAGACATTCTTAGGCTTGAATAACATCTGCTTGAAAACAGCCAACTCACTCTCAAGTTTTTCAGGAGTTTTACATATTTTTAGGTAAGACCTGCAATGACTTCAGGAATTTGTTTTTTTACCAGGAGCCTTTTTCATTGAATCTCCAAGTTGGAATTGCAGTTTTTTTCCCACAGTGAAGGAGAGCTCTCCTGAAATGTGAATATCTGTTTGTACAGATGCTTTAAGCTGATAGTGTTGTATGGATTATTTGAGATTTAGATGCAATAAAGAAAGTTGAAATAGATTCATTTGTTTTGAAGCAGAGCTTGCAAAACTGAGATTTATTTCCTTATGCATCCCTTAAAAACCTTCAGCTTCCCAAGTAATCAGAGCTTGGTTAAAATGATTTTTTAGTTGAGAAGCATTGCACACGTTGCTCAGACCATCCCAGGCAGCACCTCACCTCTGCCATAACCAAAAATAGGATTTTCTTTACAAATTGTTGCTCATGGCTGAAGTGGAATGACTGTGGAGAGGCGGGTGCAGCAGGAGGTAAATCATTGCAGGGATTAATCACCCCTGCTCCAAAGGTACACCTTGTTTCTGCTCTGTTCCATTATTCCAGCCCTCAGTCAATGCCTTTGCTTTACACTGAAGGGCTGAAGGGTCAGCAGCAGTTTTTGCCCCCTCTTTGGACACTTTTTAACTGCATTTGAGCTTTTACATCTCACACCAGCACAAATCAAAAATACCTTTAACAGCTTGGCTGTGGGTATCTCATATATCCATATATCCCATGTGTATGCTGTGTGGATCTCTGTAAATCCACACGTGGAATAAGTAGGAAAAGAAGGATGGTTCAAGCCTGAAATAACTTCTTGCACCAACTGGGCTTTGTTACAGGTAATGTCTGATTAACACTCAAAATATTTTACCTCTGGTTTTTCAGATCATGTCTGCACGTTATAAACAACAAAGCAGGATGGGTTTCTAATTTGTATTCAGCTGGAAAAACATTCTATAAATCAGAAGAGAAGTTTGCTCTCCCCCTTTGGTGAAGTACGAGCGAGTTCTGTTTCAATGAAGCATGCAATTTTAATCAATTGTACCCTAAGAAAAGAAGACAAACAGCTGCTGCTGGTTAATTGGTGAATGTCTCCACCAATGGACTCATCATTTATTCACTGCCTTCAATGCTGAAAATAAAGGTGCTAGCACCCTGCAGTAGGGCTGCCTGCACATTTGTGACTGAGCAGCCCAGACTGCACATGAAGAATTTATTCCAGGAGACAAAGATGTGACCTTCACCCTCCCAGCTTCATTGTTTTCATCTAATAACCGCATTTCCTGTGAAAGGTGAGATCTCTTGGGTGAAACCAAGGGAAAAACAAATTTAATCCCTCTAGATGAAAGATTCATTCCTTGTTAGAAATTACACTGAACTCTGGAGATTCCCCCACTCTGACAGAGGAACCACAAATTCCTGAGGGCTGCAAGGGACCCTGAGATGTCACTGGGTCCAGCCTTTGGCTCAGGCTGGATCCAGCTCCAGGTCTTGTCTTGTTCTCTTGAGTTTTGGAGCTTCTCTGTGTTCCAGTTTTTTCCCTTCATGGTAAAATAAATTGTTTTCTTACATAAAGTCAGAATTTCCCACCATCCAGGGTGATTTCCATCTGTCCTTCCACTGTGCACCTGGGATCTCCATCATCTCTTTCCTTCCTCTCCTCCAGAACTCTTCACTATTTCTATTTCTTTTCCACAACCTCTCTGTTACTTTCCTTTTCAGCTCCACTTTGGGGTTGGGTTTTGCCCTACTCCCTCTTTCTGACTGATCATTTGCAGTGGAGTTGCAAACTTTTCCAGGGAAATACAGGAGTGAAATACAAAACTTCAACCTGACAAAAGTTGGTGTGATTTATTCTCCTTTCCTCCCTTTCCTCTCCAGTCTCATCCCCTTTTCTTTTCATCCTCCTTGCAAGTAATTTTTGCAGCAGCTGTGCTCAGTTGTTCTGTCCTTATCTTTTGTTTTGCCCTTGCCTCTAGGTTTGTTCTTTGTATTTTGGTTTTGCAGTTTGTTTCTTTGAGCCTTCCTTGTCCTCATTTCCCCGCTCCATTCGTGGTGTGGCTGTTTGGGGCTTCTCCACACGATCCTGGGACTATTCCTGTGTTGGGTATTTACCTGAAAAATGTTTCCTTTGGGTTGATATTGGGTTAATATTTCCTTTATCTGGCTGATAAACAGAACCATAAAAATGTACAATCGAAACATTTTACATTTACAAAATGTAAAATCTAAACAACAGCTCTGGGTTGGTTTTTTTCTTAGTAAAAAGAAGTTAAAATTTATTGTCAACTCAAAGGACACAAACACTTAATTTGATCCTGTTCTGTTTCCTTTAAAAGGTATTTCTAAGACAGGCTCTGCAGCCATTTCTAAGTTTCTGAAGAAATATATCTGAAATATTTGATTGTAATAGTGATATCAGATCTTGTAGAACTTTGAATAATCTGTCACATGAAACAGCAAACTGAGAACTGGGGCTCTGTTGTTGAAGTAATAAAGTAAAACTAAATATCAGAGCATTGTATTACTTAACATGAAGATTAATCTTCTATGGCAGTGGCTTAATGCTGTGTAACTAAAATGAAAGTTCCAACTATTTATTGGAAAAAAAATGCTTTGTGCTTTGCTTTCCATAGGAGAAGCAATGAGTGGAGAACAATTCCATTGGCTGTTACAATGCAGAGGCATTTTTTTTTTTAATAATTCAAGGAGGGTAAGGAAACGTTCTGGTCTGAAACAACAGATTTAGAAGCGCTAAATAGCTTTATTATGTTGTTTAAATGTTTTAATAATGGTGTTACACGATGTTCTGTAAATTTCATTTACATTATAATTGCTATTACAATGTTAAAATACCATCAATGAGATGCTATTGTGCTTCCAAAATTCAATTATCAGTGTATCTTCTTTTATATCAGGCTTAGCTGTTGTGTTTGCAAATTTTAGATAAAACTCACTCTGCAGGCATCCACAGCGAGCTAAAAGGGAGAGAATAAAGGAAGTGGAAAAGACAGGTATACTGAGAATTTGTTTTTATATGATGTAGAAAGGCCATACCAACTTATCCAAAGAGAGGAGACTTCTGCTTTGGGTGTTCTTCATGTCCTTCTGAAGGTCTGTAGGGACTTGCTTCTAGCCAATAATGAGATTTTTTTCCCTTCACTAATCCAGGCACGCATTCTTAGATTTGCAAAGAAAGAAATCAAACTGAATTATTATCTTTATTTAAACCCAGCTGTCCTGAGCTAAACTCTTTCAGACTTCCCCTTAACTGCCAGGTAATCAGCAGGCACTTTTCCAGTGTCAGCCCTCTCCCCTTCATGTGAATTTTGTGAAGAAAACCTCTTTCTATATTCAAAAGCAAAGATTCACTGTTCCTCCCTGTACACTCTGCTCTGCATCCTACTGATTATCTCCCCTTGGAGCTGGAGGTGGAATTGTGCCGTTTCCACTGAAAATCCAGACTCTAGTCAAATGCCAGCCTCTGTTTGTTGGGGTCAGGTTTTAAGTCCCTTTTCCTGAAGGATTAAAGAGCTGCAGTTAAGTAGCTCTGGCAGGTGAGCTCAGTGCAGCAGCTCTGGTTAAAAGCAGAATGCTGAAGGAAGAGTGCCTCTGAATTAAATCAATCTGCATTAAGCACTGCTTTTCCTTTACAGAATTTAAGGAATTTTCTGCAGACCACCCAAATAGTGTCACTTTATTCCCAGGGTTCTCTAGTGGGCAATTATGTCTTTAATTTCTAGGCTGTCACCAAACCCATCCTGGGGGCTGAAGGGGCTCAGCCAGGGCAGCCCAGGAATCACAGAACCTCAGCACAAAGGCTTCTCTTGGGATTCAGCAGCTGCTTCTTCCCGGAGCTGTAAATCCATAAAAATCCCGGTTTTTGCTGCTGATTGCTGCATTGTCTGACACCCATCCAGCCCCGGGGGTGGCAATCACCGAGCTCAGCCTGCAGGGGACCTTGATAAAAAATTCTTGTTGGCCTCCAGCAGTCCCTGCTGATCACCTGAATTCCCGCTGGAGATTTTCCCTTAACTCTCCTGGCTTTTTTCTTTCTCTGGTCATCCTCAGAAGTTATTTCTCCTAGCTGGAGCTTGGAATTTCGCTGTTGGAATTTTGTCCTGTTTGCTGGGACAGCCACACAATTTCAGTATGAGAGCAATGAAGGATTTGTCTTCACAAACCAGCTGTGGGTCTGCTGGTGGATAAAACCAGCACTGACAGATAAAAGAAACAATGGGAAGGATTCCACTGGTTGATGAATGGAAAAAAAAGATATTTGCCTTTACAAACAAACTGTGGGTTTGCTGATAAATGAAACTGGATATTGAAAGATGAAAGAAACAATGGGGAAAAACCATAAATCCCATAAGAATTAAAAATTAAAAGGGAGGGTTATACATTAGAGAGGATCAGGTGTTCTGGGAATTCTGTACCTCTCAAGTACCTCAGCCAACGGGGAAAGAGAGAAGGAAATTGGGATAAAAAGGAGGCTGCGTCCTCCAAAAATGTGAGAGACCCCAGGGGAATGCCCCATGGCCTCTCCCTTTAATGGAATAAAGTAAAAGAACTCCTCTGTCTCCTTTTTGGACATAAACCTCTGGTGTTTGTGGATTAATTTTCCTGACTAGTAGTTCTTCCCCTTGGAGCATCCCCATGTTTATCAAATGCTTTCTGCTGATTTTTCCGGGATTTTGGTGACCAGTGCTGGCTTTTCTGGGCAGTTTGAAGCCCCACATGCAGCTGTGCTGTCCTGCCTGGAATTTTGGTGACTTGTGCAGGAGGGAATGGTGTGTGCTGCTTTCCTTCGTGGCCTGTCCATCGTTCTTGGACCGCTGAATGTATTCCAAGGACTGGTGGCGTCACTGGTGAACTTTTCCTTATGTCTATATTGCCTCAAAACTTGTGAGATTTCTTCTGGATTTCTTGGAGTAGTGGATGTTATGGTTGTCTGTCTTTGCTTGAAAAAAACCAAGTTTTGTGTCGTGTTTTCCTCTCTGTCAGAGTAGATACTTGCAACCAAGGAGGCAGGGTTTGAAATCCTGCTTTGAGCTGAATTTGTTTCATTTACATTTTTACTACACATTTGGTAAATGTATTGATGTGGTATTGAATTGTTATCTCAGTGACTGGGTAAGGCAGTAAAATGTTGTGTTTTGAATGACATTATACTTTGCTATTTCCCAGACAGCAAGGTTTTAATGTGAGTTTAACAAGAGTGTCACTGACACATTTCCATGGGGTTGTTCTGCTTGCTGCTGGGATCAAATACATCCCAGTATTTGGAAAAGCACTGTGATAAATAGAAATGATTTCTCATTTAGGAGTGAAAAAAAAAACCATGGCTGGAACTTGGTTTTGGTGTGATTGAATGTTATTTGGCCAAGCTTTGCATTGAAGACTCATTAATTGAGACATTCCTACAGTTTTGTTAATTGTAACCTCTGAGAGATAAATACAGATAATTAATCACCTTTCAGATTTGGGTCTGACTGTACTGCAAAGAACCAAAAAAAGAGAACTGCCTCAGTACAAACAGGTTTTTCTACACAGCACAGGGAGATTTTTGGAGTAGCTATCCAGCTAGCAGGGGCAAAAGTCTCATTACACTGAGGACTCCTTGTGCTAAATTTTTGAAAGGCATAAAAAATATGGTTGGTTGCAACAGCAGGAGGCTGAACTTGATAATCTGGAAGAATTTTTAAGTCCTGCATTCATAAATTTTGAGATGCTGGTGGAAGGTGTCCCTGGCTATGGCAGAGGGTTGGAACTAGATGATTTTAATGTCCCTTCAAACCCAAACTATTCTGGGATTCTGTGATATATATGTATATAACGATATACAAAAGATGTAAAATGCAATATGACGTGAGAGATGCTGTGCTACCACCCTGAGGGACAGGAGAATCATCCTGACAGAGGATGTCAGCTGAAAATCAGCACAGTGAGCTGGTCTTTTAATCATTTAAGACAAAAAGTAAAAGAATTATCCTGATGAGCTACTTCTTTAGGTGGAGGGCTAAAATATTATAGGGTTCTTTCCTAATGTTTTTATTTTGTTTTATTTATTCATTACCAAATCCTTGTATCTATTTTTATTTCCCATTTCTGGTTAAAGTTTGGAGAACCAGAGGTGTTGAGTTTTATCTTTTTTGTTTTGTTAGGGTTAGGGTCGGGACTACACGCGTGAGATGGTATTTTTTGTTTGGATTTAGATGTTTATTAGCTTTTATCTATATTACAGTTTCACAAATCTTGAGTTTTATAGTACTTTACACTAACAATCTAAAAATGGAGTTGTATATTTTTCTCGACAAGGTTTTTTAAGGATAAACTGTCTAATTAAGGAATTACACATGTTATTTTTACTTTTAACTGACTAACAATTTGTGTTTCATAGTGTGGACTTTCTTATTTAATTATACAATACTACTCAAACTTATGAAGAAGGACCAGCTCTAAAACCTCCATTTTGCTTTATATATATTACTATATCCTAAAACTTTAAACTCTTAAGTTTTCTATTATGTGATTGTATGTTGTACATTTTTATTCAAACTACATACTTATAATCCTAGTTCTATCATTCCATTTTGGAAGCTTTCTCTAAGGCTTCAGGCCAAAAGCAGTGTTCTCTTGGGGGCCAGTGCCTGTCAGCACAGAAAGTCTCAAATTCTCAGTAACCAGGGTTCCAGGAGAGGGATTTTAAACCAAATGAGGAAGTAGATCAGGCAGGATGTGTGTGCTTGGAGCACCTGAGGCACAGGATCCAATAAAAAGGGCAGAATTATGCAAATGCAAAGCACACACTTGTTAAAGTTCCAAACTTGGCTCTGTCCGGCCCCACAGGCGCTGCCAGTCCCCGGACAAGCTGACAGCAGACACCAGCTCAGGCAGGAGGGGTTTGTGGCTGGCTGTGAAATGGGACAACCCCTTCCCCAGGGGGGCTGGCCTGCCTGTCCTGCAGCAGAACAGGGAGCACAGAGAGCTCCTGCCTCCCCTCCATCCCTGCTTCCAGCTCTGACCTGGACAAATCCCTGATGTGGGGCAGAGCTGCCCCTGCTTGGAGCAGGAGTGGGGCTGGAGCCCTCCCGAGCTCCCTGCTGCTTTTGGGGGGCTGTGATTGAGGCAGGTGCACAATTCACCCGAGAGAAGGGGCAGAGAGGAAGATTCACCACTTGTGCTGGAGATAATGGGTAATTAGGGAGCTGCTGGAGGCATCAAACAGCTGCTGGAAGCTCTCCCAGGGCACAGCTCAGCATGGGAAGAACTCTCAGGAAGACCCTGGCCTTCAGCAACAGGTGACAAAACTCTGGGGAATAAAATCATCTGAAATACCCTTGGATTTTAAGTGAGAAAAGGGTGTTTTGTCGTTGTTGAGGCGGTCACGACACAAAGCACTGCTCACAGACAGTCGTAGTTGGCAACTCCTTATTTTTACAAATGGCCATCTTTTATACTCTTTTTAATTGTTTATGCTTCTTCTACCCTAACTATTGGCTGAAACAAAACAACATAACACTATTGGTGGAAAGTAACAGTAACTTTAACAAATTATCTAAAAATACTTTGTCCAGCTGCAGACTTCTTATCTTTCTTCAGTTCTTCTCATCTCCCGGTCTCCTTGGTGACAGCCTTGGAGAGAACTCTTTATCAGCTTCTTACTTCTCACTCTGTTAGCTAACAGGCCCACTGTTAGCCCCTTCCACAGTGTTTTAAGAATTTACCCAAAAGGAAAGAAAAATATTTTCAGAGCCACACATTTTCTGTTTTGGAGCAGGGATGTAAGTCCAGGTGCTTTAGATTTCAATAGTTTCCAGCTGATGTCTGGAAATATAAAGGTCACACCTTTGTGCCAGAGTGGGAATTGGGAATTCAGCAGGAAGAGCAACAACACTTGGTGTAAAAGATGGGTGTAATGACATCCTTTTTATAGACTAATGGATAGTGAAGGCAGTAGGAGAATTGGAATTTGGGTGTGGATTTCTCAGTGTTTGTTTCTGTGCCTGTCTGCCTCTCACCCTCCTCTGACGTGAGGCAGAGGTTTCAGAAAGCTCTTAGGAGTGCATCAAGGGTTTAAATTATATTTATGGTGTTATTCCTTGTCTCCAAGAGGTCAAATATTTTCATTTTAGAGCTGGGTTACCATTGGCATGTTCTTGCTCAGAATTTGACATGGCATTGAACACATTTAATTGATTTTTTTTTTAATACTGATAATGATGTCCTGATTTTGCAGCAGGTTAATTTCCTTTTCTTCTGCATTTTTACTGATGATGTTGGCTACCTTTGCTGGTCACCTGGATATGATTAAGTACCTGAGCTCACCAGGTGCTTCCTGGGAAGGCAAAGATCAGGGAGGTAACACAACTTTTCAGGGCTGCAGGTGGAGGACAAGGTCCTGTTATTGCCTGGTGATTGATGATGCTGAAATGGAAGTGTTTCATCTCTACAGCTTGCAAAAAATGCAGCATTGTCCCAAAAGTGAGCAGGTTAATTTTTATCTCATGTCAATTCTGCCCTGCTACACTCCTGAGTCCTTTGGGCAAAGGAGAGCTGTTGCTTAATGGAAACTCATTTGCCCCAAGCAATTATGGCAATGGCATGGGTTCAGAAGAGTGGAGAATTGTGTAATTCTGGCTGAAAAATAGAGCAGTGGGTAAAAACCTGCTGATATCATAGCAATAACTGGAATAACCTCTCAGTCTTTAGGGCAGTGAAGCTTCCATGGTGGTGGTTTTGTAACTAGACCTCCTCTCTTCACCTTTCCTTCACAGGGAACAGGGTGTCAGGAAATCAGGAGTTGATACAGGATATAATAGGGAGCCTTCCCTGCTTATAACCCACATTTTTAATCAAACTACAACATTTAGTTTTATTTGCAGGTTACCACGAAACAGGAGATAGGCATGATTGCCTGGATTTGGTTTCACAGCAGGCACAGATGTGTGCTAGCAAACAAAATTGGATATATTTAGTAATGACTGAGTAAATATTAGCAAATGGATGGTACAATTAAATCAACAGGGCTGCAGCTGATAAGGTGCTGGCAAGCTCTGATCCAGACTGCTGGGTGGCTGAATGAGAAGCTGAAGATTCAGAGATAAGAATTGATGGGTGTAATGTTATCCTAATTGAGAAGAGGGGAGCACCTAAAGCACAGAGAAATGAAATTGATGACCTGTAAAACAAGCGGAGATAAAACAAAAAGATAAATCAGCTTGATGGAGGCTCCTGCAGGAATGCAAGGGGCCAGAGAGGGCTGGGAAGTGTTGGATAAGCTGAAGTTTTTCTAATGTTTTTCTTAAAGATGGTCAGGATAATGTGCAATAATAGCATGGGACTTAAAACTTTAGGTATCACTTAAAACTTGTGGGATAGAATTTAGTTTTGCATTGATTTTTATGGAGCTGAGGGTGGTTTTTCCTCTCCCCTCACAGATCCCCTGTGCTGCCTTGTTTGGGAGTTGGGAGTAGTGATGAAATTCTGTGTCCCATCTCTCTGCTGCCAACATCAACCTGAGCTCTGGCTGAGCTGGTCCTGGCAGCTCCCTGAGGTGAGGCAGAAATGCTGCTTTGGAAGAGGCAAGGAGGGTGGAAACCATGGAATGGAGGTTTGGTAGCAAAGAATCAGCTCTGGGGAGCAGGATGGAGCACAATTATTCTCTTTCACTGGATACTGCTCTCCCAGCCATCAGGAGGTTCCAGAGTTTCTGTCTTAATAAATCAATTCTGCTGGATATTTGTTACTCCAGGAACTCCATGGCTTAAAGTGTTTGAAATGGCATAATTTTTATTATTTAATGCATGTGCATTGCTGTACAGTACAGCCTGCTGTCCATGCTTATGGATTGATGACATTAGAGGAGAAAAAACAGAAAAGTTATTTACTGGGATCTGCAGTTCTCTGGGAGGCATTGCTGGAGGAAAACACATCTTGGGAGGTGAAGTTTGGAAAAATTCCTGTTCAGCAGTTGCTGCTGAGAGCCTTTTCTCTTGAATTTTTTCATGCTCTTTCCAGACTGTGTCAGGAAAATCCACAAACGCCAGAAGGAGACAGGGGAATCCTGCAACTCTATTTGAATAAAGAGATTAAATTAAGGGCTCCTCTTCTTATTTCTCAGTTTGTCTTTACAAACCCCAGCTATTATTGACATAACCCTCTTGAACAACCTGGAACATTTGAAACACACCCTCCTGACTTTTCCAAGTCTGGTCCCTGCAGCAGGCATGGCAAGTGAACATAGAGAATAAAGCAGACAATGACATATTAGCCCATTAATGCCTAGAGGTCCTTGTGCATGGCTACTGATGGCTGAGGTCTCCCAGCCTCTTTTTCCAGCTGAGAATTCCAATTTTAGGGACTTTGGCCTGAGTGTGATGGGTGCAGCCGTGTCCAGCTGTCCTGGTGCTGCTCCTGTGCTCCTGCCTGGATCTCATGGGCTGCAAAGTCCAAAGGCAGCCTCTGAGCCAACTGGGCTTCCTGCTCAAGGAACCCCAAATGACCTCAAATAACCCCTGGAACAGTTAAAAAATACTCCAGTGACCTAAAATAACCCCTGTGACTTCAGGTAACACCAGTCAGGGCCTCAAGTGACCCCTGTGACCTCAAGTAACCCTGATCAGGGCCTCAAATGACCTCAAGTGACCTCCTGTGACCTCAAGTAACCCCAGTCAGGGCCTCAAATGACCTCAAGTGACCCCTGTGACCTCAAGTAACCTCAGGCAGGGCCTCAAATGACCTCAAGTAACCCCTGAGTCAATGTAAAAATATTCAAATGACCTCAAGTAACCCTGGATCAATGAAAAAAGGCTCCAATGACCTCAAATAACCCTTATGACCTCAAGTAACCCTGATCAGGGCCTCAAATGACCTCAAGTAACCCCTGAGTCAACGTCAAAAGACCCAAATGACCTCAAATGACCTCATGTGACCTCAAGTAACCCCAGTCAGGGCCTCAAATGACCTCAAGTGACCCCTGTGACCTCAAGTAACCTCAGGCAGGGCCTCAAATGACCTCAAGTAACCCCTGAGTCAATGTAAAAATATTCAAATGACCTCAAGTAACCCTGGATCAATGAAAAAAGGCTCCAATGACCTCAAATAACCCTTATGACCTCAAGTAACCCTGATCAGGGCCTCAAATGACCTCAAGTAACCCCTGAGTCAATGTAAAAATATTCAAATGACCTCAAGTAACCCTGGATCAATGAAAAAAGGCTCCAATGACCTCAAATAACCCTTATGACCTCAAGTAACCCTGATCAGGGCCTCAAATGACCTCAAGTAACCCCTGAGTCAACTTCAAAAGACCCAAATGACCTCAAATGACCCCTGTGACCTCAAGTAACCCCGATCAGGGCCTCAAATGACCTCAAATAACCCCAAATGACTTCAAGTAACCCCAGTCAGGGCCTCAAATGACCCCTGTGACTTCAAGTAGCCCCAGCCAGGGATTCAAATGACCTCAAATAACCCGAAATGACCTCAAGTAACCGGTACCAGTTTGAAAATACTCCAAAATGTCTGGCACAGCAGCTCAGTGGTGGTGTGAGCTCCCTGAGGCCATGGCCAGCCCCTGCCAGTCCCCATTCCCCACTGCACTCAGGCACTGGCCATACAGGGCTGTTAAAGGGTCAGCGAGCCTTGCTGAGCCCCCCTCGGCTCTCCAGCTCCCAAATCACCCCACGGGTGGGAATCCCAGAGACACGTTGAGACAAGTCTTATTTAGGCTTTTCTTTTGTTTTAATTAAGGGGGGAATAAAAAGCACTTTGCCCTTGTTGAGGTGTTGTACAGCGTATTTGTATTATGATGAAACTGCTGATGGTGCACTGTTGCTGTGGCCACTGTCACCTGCTGTCCTTCAACTCCCAGCAGTCCCACAGCAGAGGAGCTGTCTGAGACACCAGGTAGGGCATTCACCTGTCTGATGTGTTCTGTCTCCACAGCAGCAATCCCAAAAGCTCAGTGGTGCCCTTTTGGGCCTTTGAAATACCCATTGCTGAGATGGCCTCTGGACCAGCCACGATGGGGTCTTTGTGCCACTCGTTCCCAGCTAGACTCGCTTCAGCTGCTGGGATCCTCCACAAACAGAAATGGGTTCTGCTCCCCACACCTTGGTGGCATCAGGGAACAGTGAGCACCAGTGCCAACCAAAGCCATAAACCCTTGTGGGTCACACGTGCCAGGCCACGGGATCCACACAATTGTCCCTTTCCTCCACCTGGCTAGAGCCAGGGCCCCTCTGTTCCTGGTCATGGTACACATTGGTCTCCTCCAGTAAATGTTTTCCTGAGGTGCCTTCAAGAGAATCAGTCATATTATTGTTCCTGTACCCTCTGGAGCTCTGTCCCTGAGAGGCCAGAGCAGGGCTGACCCTGCATGAGCTTCTTGTGGTGGATGTCCTCTTTTCAATCCACGTACCCAGGTTCTAAGGAGGAGGTCAGTTTTCCATCCCACTTCCTCACCTCTTCTCCATGCTCCTGAAGGAAAAACCTGAGGTTACTGATGCCTCAGGTTTTAGCTTTTTATATTTTTCAGGTTCTGTGCTGCTTTAGTGTGTGGGTCTGGGCTCCATATCAGGGGATGGGGAGCTCTCTGCACAGAGCAGGGAGACAAAACAATTCCTTCTCCAGCTGGGGACCAAGGACAAATGATCCAAATCTCAGCCCAAGAGCACAAACAACGTGGGCTGAAGAGAGAAAAACAAGAAGGATGGGACTTGATGGGCTAAAGCTGGAATTGGACAATGAACTCCAATGTGCAAATGGAGCAGAACTGATAAAAGTGCCAGAGCCCGTGCCCGGTGTCCATTTTGGGACCATTTTGGTTCATCTTGGGTGCAGCCCTGGCTGGGCTCTTGTGCTGCCCAAGGTGGATCCATGGAGGAAATCCTTTTCATAAATCCCTGCTTTATTCTGGAACTCTGCCCAGCCTCTGCTCTAGGCCAGCCTTCCCAAGGGATCATTACCTGTGGGGTGTATCCTCTCTCTCTGGCTGGGGCACATCTGCTCTAATGGCAGAGACTCTTGCTGGTTCTGGTGAGATGTGGTAAATTGTCTGGACCTTTACCTTTCCTTCATCCCTTCTTTCCCATCCTTTATATTCCTGAGATGCCTTTCTAACCAATTCCTGCAAGGGCCAACTCGGCCACCTCAACACATTCTTTCTACCATGAAACCATTTTATTGGTTTTTTGTTTTTATTGTTTTTATGTCTACAGCACTTGGGATTGGCACGTTCTGTAAGAAAGGCAACCAAGTTCTTTGGTATCTGATGAGCTGAGCTCTGTTCTCCATGAATAAAATTGCCAAATTCATTTTATATCTGTATTTAAAGCATTCTGACACCCTAGTGATTATACCGTCCCTCAGGGAAGAGATTGTGATGACTTTGATTTCCACTTTGGCTGTGTCATGGANTCCCTGCTTTATTCTGGAACTCTGCCCAGCCTCTGCTCTAGGCCAGCCTTCCCAAGGGATCATTACCTGTGGGGTGTATCCTCTCTCTCTGGCTGGGGCACATCTGCTCTAATGGCAGAGACTCTTGCTGGTTCTGGTGAGATGTGGTAAATTGTCTGGACCTTTACCTTTCCTTCATCCCTTCTTTCCCATCCTTTATATTCCTGAGATGCCTTTCTAACCAATTCCTGCAAGGGCCAACTCGGCCACCTCAACACATTCTTTCTACCATGAAACCATTTTATTGGTTTTTTGTTTTTATTGTTTTTATGTCTACAGCACTTGGGATTGGCACGTTCTGTAAGAAAGGCAACCAAGTTCTTTGGTATCTGATGAGCTGAGCTCTGTTCTCCATGAATAAAATTGCCAAATTCATTTTATATCTGTATTTAAAGCATTCTGACACCCTAGTGATTATACCGTCCCTCAGGGAAGAGATTGTGATGACTTTGATTTCCACTTTGGCTGTGTCATGGAATTCTATAGAAAAGCTGGGCCCGATTTTTTGGTGTGAAGTGTTTGTAGCTGTGCCCATCCTGCTGGAGTCAGATGGCGAAAATGCTGACTGGGATGAGCCTCACACGAATTGAGCCCCCACACAAAATAATTTAAAGCACCTGTGATTAGAAGTTGCTCCTGGGAGAAGTACTGGCTTTGCAATTGTAATTTTTGGGGAATTGTCATCATTGGCTGAAGTGGTGAAATGAGAAGTGAATAAGGCTAAAATTCCAGCAGGAACCAGACCTCCTGTTGGAAAAACCAGGCTTTGTTATAGCCCTGGGAAACTTCGGTAATGGGGGGGATGTAAACAGTGAGGGCTGAGGTGGTGCTCAGGTGCCACCTCACAGAATGGAGAAAATCTCAGGGTATTTCAATAGTGGAGGAAAGTCAAAGCTGTAGGAGAAGAGAAATCCAAACTGGGAACATCCTGACAGTGTAATTTATCTATTCCAATCAATCCATTTAACTGTCTTTCCTGTTATTTATGGTAGTGCTCCTGGAGATTTATAGTGTTCGTCTGGGATTGCAAAGCTTCATCACAGAAACCAGACACAAAAGAGAGAGAGAAAATAAATAAAAATAAAAAAAAAAAAGATTCTCTGGAGAGGTTTTTATAAAATATTCCTCTGTGAACACCTTTAGGTTTGGGATTTAGAAAAAAACTGGCTGGGAGAGCCACGAAGACACAAAAGCAGAAAGGGGATACAACAAAAGGAAGGAAGGAACGGTGAGAAAGCAACCCAAAAGTGATAAAGAGGGAATGTGTGAAGAGAGGGTTTGCTGGGTGTGGAAGGGCCAAGGTTTTAGAGTTTTTTTAGGGGTAATGTGCTTTTTTTTAGTGCCCTAGGGGTAGTGCTAAAACAGAGACCCCTGAGCCCAGCCACTTTCCCCTCTGGCTGTGGGGAAGGACAGCCCTGCTTGAAATTCCAGCTCCAGAAAGTTTAAAACATAAAAATAATATTTAAATGATTGCCCTGTAGTTTGTTATGCCTTACTGAATCCTTACTGCATGTTGGGATTCTACAAAATCTCCCTGCTGTCTTAAATCCACACAATTTTCTGCCTTCAGAGCTGTTATTTTGGTTTAATTTTGTTAGTAATTACAGATCGAAGGTAACTGGAGAGGAAGGGAGAGTCCAAAATGTGCCCAAACCACATTTTTAGGAAAAAAATTCTACAAACGGAATGTATTCATTGAATGAATATATTTTTCACACATTCCTAATGCACTCCAAAATTATGCTAGTGATAAACCAGGAGTTTGATTAATTTTCTCAGCTGTCCCTGACCTATATTTTAATTTAAATACGTATGTCTCATGCAGACTGCCCAAAAATTCTCCCAAACCATCTACTTGTTGCCGCTTCTGAGTTCCTGGGCTTTAGCTATTGCTTTGTTTAGTGCTAAAATCAAATTAATGGGTTCTGTAGCAGTGTAATGCCTCTGCTTTCATCCTTGTGTGGGCTGGAAGGAGCAGCAAGGGGCATTAAAGCACTTTGGTGCTTGATGCTTTGTTAAAACCTGACTTGATAGTTTAATTCCAGGCAGCAGCACCCTGGATTAGATGGGTGTAGGATGGAGATTCCACCTTTCAAAGAGGATTTTGGGTGATTTTTCCACTCTGTGCTCCTGGGGCTGCAGGAGGAGGAAGAACCCAGACCTGCAGTTGCAGCAGCCAGTGGGAGACTTTGCTTGTTCAGGTATTTTTTGTTCTTGTGAAAAGGGAGATTCTTTCCTCTTTCCCTTTCAGTATTACAAAAGACTGGAAGTCTTCACAGGTAGGTATGAACAATCTCCATGTAGAGGTTTTCTGCCTCTGAGTTTATTTTTAAAATGTATTCCCTTCTGCATTTGTTATGATTTTTGCTTGTTTGGAGCTTGGTCAATTTGCTGGAAGTCAAGAAAGAAAAATGAATAGAAAAACTCTATTTCCCAGTTTGGAGATGATGCCTCAGATAACTTTGATTTTTCCTATCAAGAAACTGAAAAGATGAATATTTGGCCCCAGGTGCTGTAACTTGCCTGTTTCACCTCTATTATTCAGATTTCTGGGTCCCTGGCACTCTAAATTTTGGAGCTCAGCCTCTTCAGCATCTCCTCCTGTATTTAAGAGCATCCACGGGATTTACAGACACTGAATCCCTACAGAACCCTCTTGCACAGAGTCAGATGTAAAGCAAGAAATTCAAATAAACAGAAATACTTTATGGCATTCCCCTGAGGATATTACAAAGCTGCTGGAAATTAAATGCTGATTTTTTTTTTCTTCTCTACTGCTTCCTTTTCTTCTTCAAGACCTCTTTTGCTTTCATGACTGTCCCTTTAGTAAACAAAAAATTAGCATTTCTTACCCAACCTTGTTAATACTCATCTTTAAATTTTCCAAGGAGATGCTTCTTTACTTCAAATCACGAGCTGCTTGTGCAACAATTTTAGCTTCAGCTCTAGAAGTGAAAAATATGTTCAGGTTGTTAAGGCATCTAAAATTCTTACAGAAAGTTAGGCTAAATTAATGAATCTTTGTAAAAAAATATATATTGATATATTTTAGCTTTTGGAATTAAGCAGTAATTTATAGTTTTGACAGTAAAATAATCTGGCATATTTGCTAAATAAAATCAAATGATATATGATAAATATATAAATGATCTGAGGTTCCCCAATCATTCCTAAGTACATTAAAAACAGCAAATTTAAATATGTAAGAATTAAGACCTGAAGTAAAGCAGAAAAATGTATTGTTCACCTCTGCAGACACACGTGGGCTTGCACACTGCTTAAAAAAGAAAAGAGGGCCATGGAAAAGTATCTTTTGTCATGATGACGATGATGTTGGATATTAAATTCCTGAATGAACTGAATTCCCAGAGTTCTAAATGTTTAATGTGCTCTAGGTTTTTAATTTCTCCTGTAAGTGTTGTGTGAAAAGGGCAGCTGCCTGTAATTTATGGGGCATATTTCTGTGTGGTCTCGTTATGTGGAAGGAAACCCAGCCTTACTGAGTTTAGAAAATGATGTTTTGCAGGGTGAGATAAAGAATGAATTTGTTTACTGTTGCATGGTAATTTATGGTTAAATTGGAAACTGCTGTTATTTGATTGGAAGTTAATAAAAGAGAATATTGCATACTCAAATGATCAGAAGAAACCAGAATTGAGACAAAGGAAAAAAGCTCTGTATCTCTTTCTACTCTGAGCTTTTGAAAAGGCTTTTAAAATATTCCATGAAATTAAAAGAAGATAAATCTTGCTACCCTGATAATTGCTAGCTTTTACAAACAATCTGGGAATACTAAACCCAAGGGACTTGATGAGGAGAAAGATGGTAAATATGCAATTTTCCTTTTGTTTACTGCCTATTTATTCATTTTCTTTGGCGTTTTGTACTTTCTGTTCTATTGATTAGCATAAAGGCAGCGCTGCTTTAGGGAGAGCACACTCTGTTCCTGCCTCCCCTCTGGAAAGGGAGCCTGGCTGGTCCAGAATTCCAGAGGTGGGAGGATGGAATGTGGGAGTGGGAGACAACAGAAAGGAAGAATCAGCACAAAAAAGTCTCTCTCGAGATGAATTGAGAAGCATAAAATACTGAGGATTTAAAGGTTGGTGTAATGTTAATTATTAAAGGTGATTTAGAAGTCAAAGACTGCCGAGCAGGGAGGTGGAGGAATTTATATAAATAAAAATAAATTTATTATGACAGAACTGAATTTATCATGACAGGACCTGTGCAAGGAGCACACCTTGGATTTCACACCCTGCTGTATCCCACAGGAATTTATTTGCTTACACTGCCCTTACAGATGTAAAACCATTCACCTGCTTTCCACAGTGGAATTTTCCATGCCGTCTGCATTTCTAATCATGAAGGCACTAATTAGGTGTGAAAACACCTCAAACAAGCTACTGCTGATAAAATTCCCCAAAACAAAGGAAGGATTTGATGGATCATTTGGTGTCATCTCTTGTCATGTGTTGTTTGTTGTCCAATCCCATCCCACCCCAAGCTCCAGGTCCTTTTCTGCCTGTAGAATTTTGCATCTGATTTTATAAATATAAATATAAAAAAATATAAAATTTGCAAATTGTGGAAGGATTCCACATTTTATGGCTGTCACCTACATTGCACCCACATTTTCCTAGGAAAAAAATCAGCCTGTACTATTCAGTAAGAACTTTTTGTGGTGTCAAGTAATGGTATTAATTTTTACAAGATCTTTGGGTTTTGTTACCTTTGTTTCAGAGAGAAAATTGGAATTTTCTTTTTCCCCCAGACATCTAGAAATCTCAAAGTTTAGCCATGTCTTAGATGGTAAATCTGGTGGATTACATGTTCTTCTCAACTGCAGGACTAAATTCCATGTCACTGGATACCTGTGCTTGTTTTAGTGGGAATAATTAAGGAATTTGACACATGGTGTGGGTGAGGTAGCTGCTTGAAGTGACAGGGACACAGGTGGGTGCCCTGTCTGGATATTTCTATTTTCTATACTTTTAAGCCTGCCTAGGTTGGTCATGTTTTAAGTTTATACATGTGCCAAGTCTTACCTAAGCTGCTCCTATTAAATTCAGAACTCCTGATGCTGAGAACAGACACTTTTTAGTTATTTCATGTCACCTTTCACTACTCACAGTTTCACCTTATGGTTTTCAGCAGTTTCCAGAAGAATTCTGATAAAAAGGGAGCATTCAAAAAGCAAACTGAGATCATGTGGCTGCTTCAAATGGAGGTACCCCCTACTGTAGATACAAAAAAACCTAGTGTTTTAAATACAGATATATGTAAAGTACATTTAAAAGCATCCTTTTGGTTCCCCCAGCAGTGCTGGGATGTTTGCATCCTTCTGCTGTGATTCTCCTCACACAAAGCACTGCTGTTGCTATTGGAGGTGTTTGAAGAATTGAAATATATTTGTGAGGCTTTTCCTTTGCTGTTGAGCACCAAACCGAGCTGGGGCTGGTCTGGGTTTGTTCAGTTTCTCAATAAACACGAAGGCTGTGCTGCACGAGGGGGAGTAACTGGGAAAATGAAATACAATTACACTTCCTGAAGCCAGATGTGAGTTTCTATCAATGCTTTTATTTTTGCTTAAGGAAACAAAAACCACGAGCAATGAGGAAACCATTAAAGGTGATAGTCTCTTCTCCCTCTGCTTCAGCTGATATTTGGAAATTGTTGTTTTTACAGGTGGAACTGTGTTCAGCAGTGCTACTGAGAAGGCACAGAAGAGATCAGGTGGAATCACAGAGCAGAGATGAACTTCTTATTTTTTTTGGATAATCCAAGTCTATGTATTAAAATACACATTTTGATTTAGGAATTAAGAAACCTGGAGCAACGTTGGAGAAGTTTAATACAAAACATTGGTAAATATGCAAAATACAGGTGATAAGCAGAGCGGTGAGGCAAAAGGAAATAATATAAAAGTTGATTCTTAAAATGGAATTCTTTGTAATTCTTGGCTTCCCCCCAGCCCTGGGTGTAATGCACTGCCAGTCTCATCAGGACAACAATGAGATGGTTGAATATAATTACCAAAATGAGATGGCACAGAGAGGCCTGATTATCTGCATTAATATGGACTAACCAGGTTGTGTTTGAGGAAAATGAGGTTAAAAACAACAGTTTTGTGATATACAGTACTTCTTCAGTGAGAGGACTTCTCCCAGGGGGATACATCCTCTTTCAGCACAGAGATTTCTGGAAGATCTCAAACAGGAACATGAAAACTGAGATTACAGTGCAGCTGCAGACACAGGGTGAGCCTTTGGTTAAATACAGGTTACACCTTGTGTGCAGATATTGGGCATTTCACCGAGTGCCAGGAGAGGTTTTGTCTTTTTGCCCTGCCACAGTTACTCAGAGGTTGGGTAAGAACCATTGAGATGGAGTTGTTTACACATTTCATTGGTCTGTATCAGCACTCCTTAAGGAATAAATCAAAACTAAGAAATCTACACAGGACCAACAGAGCAGAATTATTCAAGTTCAGTGAAATATTACAAAAAAAAAAGGTTTCCTTTTTAGGAAAACTCAGCTATGGTAAAAATATCTACTACAGTGCACTGCACTGTAATAAATATTCAACATAAATTAATAATTTACAAGTACCTGAGCAAGTATACAGAGCACCATAGCACAGCACAGCACCAAAGGCAGTAGCTCAGAATTCTTAAAAATAATGCTGTTTTAAACATTAAAAATTCTAAGTATTGTCATAGAAATGAACTCCAGCTGGAGTTGAAAGATAGTGCAAACTTCTGTCTTCACTTTTTAAAATAAAGGTGTCAGGTTTTCTACTCATTTCACATCCATAGTGTTGCTGGACCTGGATACCTGTGGTGGATGTTTGGGAGCAGGTCTGTTGGAAAGAAAGAAAACAGCAAATTGTTACTTAATCTCCATTTCTTTGGGTGCTCATCAATTTTGTACCTGATCAAAAATGTCAGTAATGTTGCAGAATTCCAGGTTGTCTCCAAAAGTTGTAGGAGTCAGCTTGAAATGTTGCTTTCAGAATATCTGACTAGAATGGACAGGCAGGAGTGTAATCAAAGTTTCTTTTTGCAGTATTTTTTTGCTAAAATATTAGGAGACTATGTTGATTCTATTTTTAATGTTTCTGAGCACTTAAGTGCTTTACTGGTAGAATTCTTGTAACTTAAAACACCACCTTTATCTTCCTTGGAGCTCAATTTATTCACAGGAAATGAAAGAATATTGGGTAAGAAAACAGTATTGACTAAACCCACTAACATTGGGTGTAGTTATTCCATTTCCTGATTATTTTTTTCAAACATACTTTTTGAAGTGTACAATTTCTATGCTTTTTGACTCTTTTGGATATTATTTTCAGATTATGTCAGTTGATGTTTCCTTGGGAAATGGGTGATCAGGAAATCACTTTCTTGGTGGCCAATTTTATCAGCATTCAGTTCTTAGCCTAATTCAGATGGGGGGGTCTGGGGAGAAAATTTATTATTTATTGGTTAGTTTTGTAAATATGCAGCCAGGTGTTTACAGTCAAACCTTCACAAGTATTGTAAATCCTCATACTCTGTGGGAGTCAGAGCAACTGTGCTGGTGCACTCCCAGTGAGAACTAAAATTAGAGATGGAAATTATATTGGAAGTGGTTGTTGCAGCAGTAGCTCGAGCCATTTTAGCCATGTTGCTGCTGAAGTGATAAAATCCAGGTGTTAGGACTGATACCTTTTTGGGACTACCTAAAAACAGAGGCCAGACAGAATTAAGGGAATAAAAAGGGTTTATATTTATTGAAGGGCCTTTAGGTGCATTTAGGGCAGATGAAGCCCCCCAGGGACTATACCCAAAAATGGATGATGGGTCACGGGTTTTCACACTTTTGTAAATTTGGTCCATTTGCACATTGGGGGTTAATCTGCCCATTACAGCTTCAGGTAATGAAGTCATTTACCCCCAGTTTGCTCCCCCCAAAACTCACTTTGGTTTCCATCTCTCAGGGCCTGGGACAGTCCTTGATTCCAGGCCTGGAGAGGAATTGTTGTGTCTGACCAAAATGGGGAAGCAGCAGCTCACACTGTGTGTGGAGTTTAGAATTATACACTAAAGAACTGCAGGATTACGAATGTGGGGTTATTTTTCTTTCTGGTGGTTGTTGTTTGGACCCCACACAGCTGGGAACCTGCCCCCTGGGCCCTTGAAGGAGGTTCCCTCTCATGAGTTCTTTGCCAGGGATGAAAAACACGAGGACTCACTGTGTTTCTTGGTCCTCAGGTTCTTGTTTATTTTTCTCTTAAGTTCAGTACGCTGTCTGCATGCCAGACTGAGCGTGTGAGAAACAAGGCACAAAATGGACAAAATGGCCTCGATACCTAAAACCAAGGGCTTTTTAAAGCTAATCAGCCCAATTACTTTCTAACACGTACATTGTTTTTACTTTACTACCAATAACTNAGGCATAAAATGGACAAAATGGCCTCGATACCTAAAACCAAGGGCTTTTTAAAGCTAATCAGCCCAATTACTTTCTAACACGTACATTGTTTTTACTTTACTACCAATAACTTCTACTAATCTACACACGTAACACCCATGCAACTGCTTTCTCTAACCAATGACTTTGTGCCACCAGTACCACAGAAAATGGAGTGGAAGAAGAACAAGGAGAGGAGACAACATCCTAAATCTTCCATCTTGTCTTCCATTCACTCTCATACTAAAATCCTAAAATCTTAGATTTTTTACTCTGTGATAAACTCCTACTACCTAGTTCACACCTGTGTTCTCCAACTCATCCCAAAGCCTTAGTAATTTTTTCCCTGGGACAGAGGTTAAAAGCAGTGTCCTGCTGAGAGTCAGGGCTTTCTAAAACACACAGAAAACATTCCCTGTGCCCTGGATTCCAACAACAAACATATGAGAAATATACAAGCTAAAATCCTAAAGGATCAGGATGAGGACTGACCTGGCAGGGGTGGCGTGGGGCAGAGCCCTGGGGTGTCCCACGGGGCCCTGGCGCGCTCGGCCCAGGGGGTCAGCGGGGAGAGGCTTCCGAGGGGCGCTGGGCTTGGGGGGCTCCTGCAGGAAACACCAGCCCTGTCAGTTCTCAGAGTGCACATCAAACCCTTCCCACAGCTGAGAGGAGTTCATACAATCGTGGAATTGCAGACTGGGTTGGGTTGGGAGGGACCGTGAAGCCCACCCAGTGCCACCCCTGCCATGGCAGGGACACCTTCCATGGTCCCAGTGGTGCCTGGAGAGGCTCCCTGGAGCAGAGGCTGGGCAGAGTTACAGAATAAAGCAGGGATTTATTAAAAGGCCTTCACAGGACACACCTTGGGCAGCACAAGAGCCTGGCCAGGGCTGCACCCAAGATGGACACACGGTCACGAGTTCTCACACTTTTATAAGTTTTGCTCCATTCCCATACTGGGGTCAATTGTCCAATTCCAGCTCCAGGTGATGCAGTCCCATCCTCCCAGTTTGCTCTCCTCAATTCTCTGTTGTTTGCACTTTTTGGGCCTGGAGCTGCAATGGTGTCCTTGGTTCTGGGCTGGAAAAGGATTGTTGTGTCTGACTCAGTGTGAGGAGAACTCGCTGACACTTTATGTGAAGTTCAGAGTTATATACTAATGCAGTATAGAATCTGTAAAATATGAAAGCTAAAACTTAAGGCATCACCAGGGTGCTCCAAGCCCTGTCCAACCTGGCCTTGAACACTTCCAGGAGGTAGCCACAACTCTGGGCAAAACTGAGGCCTCACCCCCCCTCACTATTTCTTCCTAACACCTAATCTAAACCTAAACTGAAGACATTTTTTAAATCAGTTATGACCAGATGAGTTTAAATGAGTAACAAGTAACTTATTTTTAATAAGCTGGCACTCTTATTATTAAACCAAAGCTTTAATACTATATTTTCATGATTTTATGTGTTTTGATTCTTTACTCTAGAAGTGCAGGGTGCATCTCTACTGGACTCAATGCTTAATTGGTGGTAAATGAAAACAGCAAAGATTCAATATATAACTTTGTAGAAGCAGTTCTATAGAAAGGTGGGAATGCCCGACATTACTTTAAAATGGAAATTCAGATGACCACAAAACCAAACTGCCCCAGTCTGGTTTGGATTGGGAGCATCTGTGGAATTTTTTTTCACTGTGCTTCCATTCTGTGGAATTAAAGGCTCCATTAATAAAGAACAGAAGTCATCTGCTGTCAGGCTGGGCCAGTGGCTCCTCTGGGTGGTCCCTGCAAACAGGGAAACTTGGCTGTTTGTGCTCCTCATTATGGAGAGCTGGGACACATTAAGTGGCTTGCTCAGGGCACACAAAAACTCTCCAGTTTACCCCCAAACCCACTTCAGATCTTTCTACTACTGGAGCTGCGTAGCCACACTTTTCCCAAGGAATTTTAGTCCTTATTTTTAGTTTGCCATAAGTATCACTTGTAAAGTTAAAGGAAACAAGAAGAGCTTACAGGCATGATCTGATTAGAGATCCTTTGAAAGATGTGATTAAAACAAGCAATCAGAGCATGAATTTCTCCTGAATAAAGCCTGACTTTTCATTCTTTGTTTTGAGCATTCCTTTGTCTTTTTACTTTCCACGGCAAATATTTGCTCTTTCAAAAAGGAAATGCAGATTGATTATCCACAGGCATTTTGATAAGGAAGAAAATACATGAGCTTAAGTAAATCTCATATATAACAAGTTCAGATTTGCCACAAACTACATTTTAAAGTTGCATATAATGTCCACCCTCTGTTTAATTCACTGCTTAACAAGTACTGGTACTGATGGGTCCACAGGCCCAATGCCTGATTTATTTATTCATTCATTTCCCACTCAAAATGTCCTCAAGTTAAAATATATCCTCAAGGAGGAAGCAGCCAAGGGTTCTGGCAGAAAGTGTCATGTGGCAAGCTGGTAGGAAGGGGTAAATGAAAGAAAAAAATTAAAAAGGGAGGGAATTGTGATAAAAATGGAGATGGAGAATAAATGGAGCAGCACTTGGTAGAAAGGAGATGTCACCAGGAACACACAGCCTTAGGAACAGAGGAAAAGCTCTTTGAAGAAATAAATCCCATCCCCCAGACTGATTACAGCAGGGTCTTCTCTATTCTTTCTGTGCCACAGGAGAATCCAAACTTTGTGTTTTAATTTGTGTGGGCCTTGCAGAGGCTTTGATGTGTTGGGAATCTGCAGCACAGCTCACGGTACCACCACAGCTCTGCTTCCCTCCCTCCTCTTCCTCTCTTCTCCAGTTCTTCCCCTACAAAGCTTCAGCCCTTCATCACAAAGAGGTGATGGATGGATTTCTTTGTCTAGTTTTTTATCCACAACCTGGTATTTAATGCATTCAGGCCCTGCTTGGGGAAGTGTTTCAAATATTGGAATGAAAAACAATTCTCATACGAGCAGCTTCAAAGACATCAGGTGCATGAAATTCCAGGTTTTTTCCACTGATTTTTAAAGAAGCAACTGAAAGCCCTCTGTGTCTACAGCCAGGCTGAGGTGTCACAGGAGAGATATTCCCAGGATAACTGGGGCAGAAGGAGCAGAAGCTGAGCTCACTTTTACTGAGGAAAAAGTAAAACCACCAAGTTCTATTTCCTGGCATTAGGATGAGCTGTAAAATATGAGATATATTTTGGTAATAAGAGGATGAGAGTGTCAGAGGCAGCAACTGAATTCTAAAAGAAACAAAATCGAGGGGAAAAGATCAAATCCAAATAGCTGGACTGAACCCATGGTTAGGATAAACCTGCACTGTTCCCTTGATTCACATGGGGCTCTGCTGATTTATACTGACTGTGGATCTGGCCCATAAATAAAGACTGTTTGCCTTGCAAGAGCATCTGAAAGAAGGAAAAGCTGTTTTTCAGTCAAAAGATAATTAAATATTAAACTTGGCAAGAGCTAATTCGCTGAGGACTTTCTGTTTGGTTGATTGGTTGGGTTTATTTCGTGTTGTCTTTGTTTTTTAACTATTTTATTTACAACTGAAAGGAAATTTTACATAATTTACAGCACCATCCTGCAGCACTGAGCATCTAGGTGACATCCTGAATGTAGCAATGATTTTTAAAGTCCTTGCTCTTGCTGACCATCTGCATGTGCTTCCAAGAGGGAGCTGAAGCAATACATGAAGTAGTATCTATATTTATTATCCCAAATTTTTCTTAAGCTAATTTACTTCGAAGCTTTGAGGGAAAAAAATTAACTTAAGAATGATTTTCTCCCCACACTGTTTTTTTGGGTCCCTCTGATATAAAAAGTAGCCGTTTCTGACAATATTGAGGTTATGATATAATTTTGAAAGAATCCATTCTTGCTGATTCTTTAGGCTGCCTTGAGCTGATCCCCTGTTTGTCCTACTTGTGTTCTATGCAGAGACTGAAAATGGTGATATTTTGCTTGATGGAGGAACTGTCACAATTAATTTGAGCTGCCAAGCTGAAAAGCTTTTTGGCAGCTTCAGATCTGTCAGTCTTTGCTAATGCTAGTACTGCAGGTCTGGTATTCCACCTGGCACTTTGGGTGGGATTTGGAGCACAAGGATTTAGGAACATGAGCTGTAGGGGAGCACTGGGCTGCTGTGATGTGCAGTCAGGCTGGGGCAGGTGCAGGTGCAGCATCAGAATGACACACGGTTCCTTTTCCTTGGAAAGCCTTTTCTCCATCCATATTCTGCTTAAGAAACAGAAAAGCACTTCACTTAAAATCTTCCCTTTGACCAGTGTGAATTGTGCAGAATGTTAGAGAATACAAGAAAATGAATAAAGAAACCACTGGAGCTAAAGACAAGCACCAGGAATCAATACTGCTTCCAACTCCCTACAAAATTTATTTTAGAAAGAATCAGTGTTTCTTACTCCCTGGAAAGGAAAATGACTGGGAACGTGGAAAAGGGAAGATGAAAAAGCAAATAAAATGCTGGCTGCACTTGTAAAAGTTGGTCTAACCTGAGTGATACAATGTTCAGACTTATAAAAAATTAAATCTAGATAGGCTTTATTTGCTGCCACAATGGGCAGGGACACCTTCCACTATCCCAGGGTGTTTCAAGCCCTGTCCAACCTGGCCTTGGGCACTTCCAGGGATCCAGGGGCAGCCACAGCTGCTCTGGGCATCCTGACAACTTCTCTGGGCATCCTCTCTCATCCCTGTTTGTTTCTGACATTTTTGCAATCCCTTTTCAAAGCCCTGCACTCCAGCACTGTCTCAGAGCTGCCTCCTCCTAACCATCACCAGGAAAGGGTCTCAAGCAGCTCTCAGGGCTCCTGCAGGTGAGAGCCTGGTGTTAACAACATTCACTTCATTTTAACCTCACACCACAGCCAGAACAGCACCACGGCTGCAGAACAGGAGCAGTGCCTGGGTGCTTTGCTCAGAAGCAGTCACTCCACAAGTGCCACCAAAAGGGAGCAGCCAGTGACAAGAAAAGGCTGTTTAATACAGAAACTGCACAGACAACTTCATCTATCGCCCTGAAATGCATCTTATTCAAAAATAAAAAATAAAAAACATTTACCATCTCTACTTTAACATACTTAAAAAAATATTTACCATCTCTACTTCATCATTGCAGTGAAAGGTGTGTCTGCATGAATGTTTTTCAGATCTGTGCCCTGGAAAAACAGACTGTGGTTCGTGCAGCCCTTGGCAGGGCAGAAGCACATCAAGCTAAGACACCTTTTGCTCTTGCACATCTGCAATGTGACTCCCTAAACTCTCACTCTGTGTTTGGCACCTCACTAACAAACTGTGGAGTTCCCCTCTGGCTGGAGAGATGTGTTTGCCTCCAATGTGTTTGCTCTGTTATCTTTTGAGTGGTGAAGGCAGAGTTCAGGATCCTAAATTTTAGAATCGCAGCCCCACTTGCCACAAAGCAATTTTTGTACAGCAGGGTTCTAAACTCACACAAAGTATAAAAGAAATACTGAGGGAAAAGGGCAGCAGGAAAGATGAGAATACACTTCATTTCTCCAGACACTCACAGAGTAAATATTACATAGAAGACAATCAGTTGTTACCTGGGAGAACCTCAGTGAAGGATTAGCTGGCAGGGGTCTCTCAGGGCCAGCTTGGTGGCCTGGCAGCTGGGGAAGGGGTGGCAGGACTCGCTGGGGTGTTTTTAGTGGTGGCACCTCGTGTGTCTTCACAGGGTTGCTGATGTCCATGATCTGATACGGCAGCGGCCGCCTTGGGCCGTCTCTCTGGGAAAATCACCCAACCAAAGTTATTCATTTCAATCACCCAACCAAAGTTATTAATTTCAATCACCCAACCAAAGTGATTCATTTCAATCACCCAACCAAAGTCATATATTTCAAGAGCTGACACAGAATCACACAATGGTTTGGTCTGAAGGGATCTTGAGCACCAGCATTTTCCAACCCCCTGCCATGAGCAGGGACACCTCCCACCAGGGAGCTCCAAGCCCCAGCAAACCTGGCCTATTGCTACTTTAAAATCCATGTTAGTCCCTTGCTTTTCTCTCTTAGAGACAAAAATATTTTTTTCTGCACTGGACATCTCCACCTGTCTTCAATGTGGAAGTCATAAATGAATTTTGAAGCCTACATCCTCCCCCATTTTACTTAATCTTAGTCCTACATGATATTAAGTTCATATAATTATTGTTTTATAATAAATCACTTAATTGAGATCCAAAAGACGGGATCTTTCTTTGGTTTTCCCCCACTTTTTGAAAAACATTATTTAGAGACTCACTTTTTGTATGGCTGTATTTTGTGGCTTCACGATGAGGTTTTTACTAACACATATTGTATGAACGTGATTTGGCTCAGATGAACTGGAAGGTCTTGCTGGACTCACAGACCTGCAATACAAACATTTAATTGTTGAACACAATGTTCTGCTTCGTAACATTTTCTGAAACAGGAGCCTCTTTTCAGAGTGGGATTTTGCAAGGACTTTCTGTCTGGTTATAGTAAACAAATAAAGTAAAAATTGTCTAGCACTCCTGCAAGAATAAAAATAAATATTGATTTTTTTAGAAACCAGCAGTCTGTTAAATTAGCTTCTGCAATCTGTGGAAATGCAGCTTTGAAACACCCAGGAGACTATTCTAATGAATCTAACATTTAAACAGTAATGACCTCAAATAGGAAAGTTTCAGCTCACTCAACTGAGTTTAGATAAAAGGCCACGCAGTGTAATGAAACTGTTTCAGGCAAATGAAAATAAAGGCAATACTTCCATCACTGCTTAATTTTTCATCCCAAAAGGAAAGAGGGATATATTCAAACCAATACCTGTGTTATTTACTGCCTATCAATGAAATTAAACCAACCCAGGGAAAACGCTGCTGATAAGGGTGAATATTTTTTGTCAGGGCTGGCTCCTTCTGACACATTCATGGTGATGAGAATTGCTGTGTTTACTGCTTCCTTTCCTTAATATCCATTGGAATATAATTAGGGAAAATGAGCATACCTTAATTTCTCTATTGTTGTCTTCTTGCTTGTAAACAACCACCTCATGAAAGTCTTCCTTTTGAGGTACATGATTGATCCAGCAAAGATAAGGCACAGGATGGTTATCAAAACTCCTATGGTCAAACTCTTATTGTCTGCAAAAAATCACATGGAGTTAACTTCTTCCAAGGGCCTGCTCAGTGCCTGACTAGGGTTTCTTTGCTATCTTCAAAAAACAAAAATCTTTTAGTAGTGAAATCTTGATGGGAAGCTTTGTCATGGAAATAACCACGCTGTCATAATTTCAGTATTGCCACCCACTGCAGCATCTGGCATGCAGAGAAGAGAATCCATTTTGGTTCAGAATAGTATTGTTCATATGAAAACAGACATTATTTCCCATCCAGATTTAGTTTATACATGTACTTGTGAGGAGACTGCTTGTCCTGTCATGTCCTCAGACATGAACCAGAAACATCTCTTTGAGGTCACTAAAGTTCCAACACTCTGTGGAAAAACTGGCACAGAATAATCAAATCCTGTAAAATTAACAATGTGTAGAAATAATTATTTCTGAGGTTGACCAATTTCCACTCTTTATCCTGGAAAAAAACAGGTGGAGCCTGAATTCCCACTGACCTGCCTGTCTGATGGGCCCACTGTCCACGCTGCCACCAAAGCCTGGTTTGTCACAGAAGGGGGGGGCCCAGTCAGCCTCACAGTGACAGTTCTTTTTGTTGTTGCAGACCTGCAAAACAAGACAAATGGCTTAACATAAAAAACATCTCAGAGCAGCCCTGGCTGATAAGGGCTTCTAATCAGACAGTGACACATCAGAGAGGAATAAAACTTAGAGAAGAAAGGAGATGTGCTGATAGCTGCCTACTGCACACTGAGGTGGCAAAGAGCAACTCGCCATGGAGTAAGAGGGATCCTAAAAACCATTATTTCTTTGGCAGATAATCGTTGGAGTTGCCCCAACTGAGAACATCAATAATATGAGGATAATCAGACACCTCTTAAGTCTTGTTCTCTCTTTGCTTGCAGCAGCAGCAGCATTATCTGCCTGGTAACTTCTGTTCCTCCTGCCTGCACAGGAGCTGCAGAGCTCTGTCAGCCCCCCGAGCTCTCCTCTCCATCAAGGCCTTGCACTGGGCCCAGCATGGATTTTTCCATGGCTCTAAGATGAACCAGCTGCTGGAGTAACCTGTGAAACTGGGGTCAGGGCTGAGGGAACCCTCGGGGAGCTTTGACATCACACCTTTGATATCTCCACCTGTGTGGGGACACAGTGCTCCGTGCTGGGGTGGCTTTAACCCGAGTGAGGGAACAGCTCACCAGGCCTGACCCAGCCAGAGCCCCCTGTGGGATCAGAGAGCTCCTGAGCTCAGCCCCAGCACAGCCTGATCCCGCTGCACAGGGGGAAGGAGCCAGCAGATCCAGGGCTTTTCCCTCAGCCCAAACGCTCCTCATCTCCTTCTGCTGCTCCTCAAGCAGTTGCTGGGTGGTGAACACAGAGCTTAAAGTTCCGTGCTGAATCCACAGAAGGCATGGAGTCACCAAACTGTTCAGGCTGGAAAAGTTCTCCAAGGTCTTCAACCATTCCCCAGAACTGACAAGGCCACCCATGTCCCCAAGTGCCANCTGGACACGCTCCAGCCCCTCAAATCCCTGTGCTGAGGGGCCCCAAGCTGACCCCAGGATCTCAAGTCACATTTAGGTGCTCAAATAAATTTGTAAATGAAGATTTTGGGCTTAGGGTTTGTTGTCAACAAGGCTCTTAATTCTGTGCTAATCCCAACCATCGCTGACCTGCCACCACCATGGAGAACCCACAGCACAGATGAATAAATGAGTTTTCAGTAAGACACAAATCAGTTCACAGGAGTTTGGGTTATTCTGAACATGCAATATTCTGGCCAGGTCAGCTTGGCAGGCTTTCAGAAACACTGTGCTCCCCGTGTCTGCAGAGCACTAAAATATTCAGAGAGCTCAGACTGGCTGTGGTCATGTAAAATTTAAAACAAAAAAATTACTTTTCAAAGACAGCAAGATAATTAAAAATATACTTTGTTAAGCATTTTTTTTTAAATTAAAGCACTACAGGGATTCCCATTTACAATTCCACGAGGTCAGTTTTGCCACTGAGGAGTCACCAGAGGTTCTTGTTTGTACAGACATAAAAAATGCCAGTCCAAGCCTCTGCTCATTCCAGCTCAATGATAACAGACAGCACCATGAACACTGCTCAGTTTTGCAAATTCAGGGTGATAAAATAAGTTAAAGAAAATGAAAATCCTTCCTCAGAGACGACAGTGAATTTCTATGGCTCTTCCAATGTGGCTGCCACAGCTTTTCAGAGAAACAATCAGCACATCAAGGTTAATAAGGCAAAGCTTGACATAATTAACATTATCATACTATAAACTGGGTTTCAAACCACTGATACTATTAAATGATATCATCACAATTTTCATTCTGTGCCACTTTCATGCCACAAAACTCATCAATATGGTTTTACTTTTTTTTAATGCTTTTGGAAATGTTGTTTCATTTGCCTCTCGATCCAAACTCTTCCAATGCTGATTTCAAAAATTTTAACTTCTTTGTACCTATGGAGAAACTGCATTTTTGATTTTTAATGGGAACTCTTCATGATGGAGGGTTAGACTTCAAATTGCTTTGAGGATTACAAGATTCCTTTGCATGACAGACTGTCAATTAAGAACAAGATAATTACTGCCTGATAAACATTTCTTTGTCAAATAAAACCAATTTCATGTAAGGGACAGTGGAAATGGAAATACATAATAAAAATGTATTGCAGTGACTGATCTATTGCAGGCAATTATAGATCTCAAAGCCATTAGAGAAAGTGATTTCTTGTCCAGTGGTTATTGAGTGATTGTAAGAAAATGTTTTCCTGATGTGCTTACCCCACGTCCATGGCACTTGGTGGCACATTTATGGACTCCAAAAACACTGGTGTTCTGGCACCGGCGGTTCAGGCAAATCTGCAAAATAAAGAAAAAGGAGTTTGAACAGGGACAGAGCTGCTGGGGCTCCCAGGGCATCGTATCCCTCCTTCCAGCAGTCAAATATTTCCCAACACAAAATATATATCATTATATGGACACAAGGTACACCAGGATTGGGTGTCTTCTTCTTATTTCCCTCAGCCCCTTTAAAGTCTTCGAAATCCAAATCTGAGCAAGTTGAATTCTGCTCTCCTGGCCAGCCCTGGCTTCACACACAGCTCTCAGCGTTGATATGCTGAGCTTGTGCAAGCAAACCCTCAGCTCCACTTGAGTGGAACTAGTGGCGAGACTCTGGGGTTTGGGAGGTTTCTAAGTCCTTTTAAAAATCAGTAATTTGCATCTTTTTTCAGGACTAGGATTCCTTCAGGTTCCTGCTCTGTCTGCCTTCATGTCTTCACCACAGCAGATGATTCCTCAAGCAAAGCTTTGGGTCCTCATGGTGTAAATTATCAGAGTTTTGCTTGTATCAATAGTGAAATATTTTTCATTCCAGTACAGAACCTACACCCAGGGTAGGTGAATATTTAAATGAGGTCATTGATTTTTATGGGCTCATCACTGTTTTCCAGGAAAACCAAGATCTTTTTAAGTTTTTCCAAGTTAAACAAATTCTTTTTGGCGTCAAATATAAACCAACCCTATTTAACATTTAATATTTATAGGAAATGGAAGTAAACAAATAGCATATGCACAGGAATAAAATTCAAATTGTTTTTTGTTTTCCAGTCATTGCAGATAAACTTTACTCTGCCAATGGAGCTGAAAATTGAGGTTAAGCAAGATTAGTGCTGAGTAATAATAACATCAAACAACCACACAACTGATGAGCATGTCAGTAATGAGAAGTTACCCTACTCCAGAGTGAAAAAAGAAGAAATTAGGACTGGAATAACTGTTCCTATGCTATGTTGGCAACAAAAAAGGTCAAAAAGCCCCACACTGCACATTTTTGCTCATGTTTAGCTGCAGTGCAGTTCAGTAGTACTAAAAGTCAGTCACAATAATTAGCATTAAGCTGGGAATGGTGTTGAAGGAGGCGACAGGGATGCTTAATCAGGGCACTTATCCCCTGGGGAGCAGGAAAAATGGAAAGGAAATTAGAGTGAATTGGCATCAACATGCAGGCATGGAGAGAATATGGTCTGATTACAGCACTATTCACAATTCAAATATTCACAGTGCAGCAGCTCCCAGAATTCTGATCACATTAAAATGGCTGTGTTTCAAATTGTGCATCTCCAGTTGAGAAAACCCAAGAATATTTAAATTCATATTCTTAATCCATAATACAAATGCACTAATGTCCTCAAAGTAAAACATACAATTTCAGAAGTATTAGCCTCTGTATTCTATAGTGTGGATGTGTATGATTAGATAGATTAGAAAGATTAAATACTCATTAGTAAAACATAATGGGGTGCTTTCTCAGCGCTGAGTTGCCTTTGAAAAGACTTTTTATAACAGATTGACTTAGAAATGTTGTAAGGGTTGTTTTCCTGTAACAGAGCTGTGGTTTCACTGGGGATGGATTTCAAACCTGTTCCCAGCACAGTGAGGTAATCCAACGTAATTCAAAAGCATTCAAAAATTCAGAGGCTTACTAGAATTTACCACAAATTATCAAAGCACTTGTTTTTCCTCCCTTTTGCAAGCAATCCACTGAGGGTATGGAAACCTCCTTCATTTCAATAGTTCTTGGACTGCTTTCCATTCCTCCTCCCCCTGTAAACTCATGGCTGCCTCCCATCTTTCTCAGTTGCTTTCCTCACAAAAGAAAAACTTAGAATGTGGCAGCCATGGGAAATCTAGGCTTCACTCACAGTGGATAATTCACAAAGTTTGCAAAACACAATTGCAAAAATCAGTTTTGGTGGCTGAGCATCAATGGGTTTATAGTTTTCTAAGAGTGCATACAGAGATAGGTTTTCCTGCATGAAAAAAAAAAAAAAAAAGTGGGGAGCCATAATCAGAAGACAAAATATATTTTGAAACCTAAAGTCAAGTTAATGACAATTTTGCAATGCCAGAGATGCTGGGAAAGGGAATACATTGAACTCAGGAATTCATTAATAAGCCTGTAATGTGTTTTGCTGTACTTATTCTGCAGGAAACCTCAAGCCTCCATGGGCAGATACTTGGGACTGTCTTCAAAAAATCGTTCATAAACTTAAGCAACTTGCATTGCCCAGAATCCCAGGATGGTTTGAGTTGGAAGGGACTTTAAAGCTCACTATTTCCAACCCCCTGCCATGACCAGGGACACCTTCCACCAGATCAGGTTGCTCAGATTTGCATCTGAAAATCCATAATCCAGAACAGTGGCCAGAACTGAGTAAAATTTGTCTCAGACTGAGCATGAGAAGCAATTATTTTGTGGGGAAAAAAAAAAAAATCCCAAAGAAAAAAGAAGTACAAAACACTTGGCAGAATGACAGTAGTGATGTTCCTCTTGTCTGGGAGCATTCCAGAATCTTACTTTTCCATCTTCACACTTGGTTCCTGCCAGCACCAGCCCAGGGTCGGGCATATCATCCCCCAGATACACGTGGGTGCCACGGCACAGGATCTTGCCACCCTCCTGGAGTGGGATGTTGGTTTCTATGGAAACAGCATTGGTACCAATCACGGGGCGGTTTGCTCCTCCTTGACACTGGATTTTTCCACACTTCGCATCCCTGATGGAAATAAACACAAGCAAGGATTAGGGAAATAATTTGGGATGTTCCAAGCCCTCTCCCAGCACCTGTTGCTGTGTTTGCAGGGAGAGGCCCTACCTGGGTTCACATTTGGCAAAGGAGCTCTTGGAGTCTTTCCCGCAGTTGCCGTAAGGATCTCCGGCGGAATTGACTCTCTCAAAGCAGATCCCAGGGGCGGGTTTGGCACCTGAAACAAAACCTAATCAGAACTTTCATCTCATACAAGGTGTTTTTAATAATTTCCTCTGAGCTCTGCTGGTGCTTTAGGGGAAAGGGGGGATGTGAGCTGCATGTTGATGAGGTCCAACAAAGCAGCGGTGCTGGATCCGCATGCTAATGGAAGAGTTTGGATGTGTGGGATTGCCAGTGTTTGTCTCTCTTGGCAGTGCTGAGCAACAGGCAGTGCAGAACTCCTTCTCTTCCAGGGTTTCTTGAGGTGATAGCCCTCTTGCCAATCCTCCTAGGACACCAAAACTTCGAGCAAATCCCACACACAAAGGCCAGCTGGAAAGTTAACTCTCTTCTTTTGCAGGAGTCCATGTTCTAGTGAGACCCAAAGAAAATTCCTTTCAAGAAAGGCCTGTTGGACTGCAATTGAGAGCAAGATAACAGAAAAAATCCAGTTGTAAACGGGGCGTAAAGATACGAGGATCTGACATGGCAAAGGGAAATGCATTAACTCAGGCTATTAACACTGTATAACATGTATTATTATGTATTAACTTTGCTATTAACTCAGGCTGAAGGACTGGGGAGAGAAAAGGAGCCCATCCCACCTTAACCCTCAGGACACCCACTCCTGAGAGGAAAGACTGACATGGAAGAAGGGGCATTTCTGCCGTGGTGATAGAAGTGGGAATCTGGGAATTCAGGCAGCATCTGGTTCTTATCTACTGTGGTTTATTCTGATAGAGACATATCCTAATGGCAAAGGAACTTCCCTGGTGGGAGTAGGGCTGGAAAAGCTTGTGCAGGCAGATTATTCATCCCTGCACTTCAGAAGTTCAAGGGTACTATTAGAACATCTCTTCTAATGTTTTATACACACAACCTCCTGCTCATTTCTCTCCAGATTAGAACCAATTATGGAATATCTTCTAGGAGAAGATGCACCCGTTCATCTGGAATGTTGAAGAGGTGAAGGATCTGTGTCCCTGGTTTGACTGCTGCAACAATTCATTAGTCTGTGTATTGGAATTTAATCCCTTTGCTCTACAGTGAAGTGTGGCTTTCATTTTCAGCCAATAATTGCTGCTTCTTGCAAGACTAAGAGGCCCTTTGTTAAGGCTCTTTACTACTCCGTATTTTCTTTCCATGAAAATAATTAACAGCACCATCAAGTCACCACCACCATTTCAGCTGCTCCAACAGGGAGAGTGGCTTGGAGCAGAAAGAGAGCTGAGGAGAAATTCTGGCTAAAACTCTGATCAGAGACCTGCTAGCTGCATTTCTGTGCTTTTGACAGATCAGCCAAACCAAAGCAAAAAGAACTTGGCAGCAAGTGATGTGATAGCCCAAAGGCTGAGAATATCCCATTTCTACAGTGCTCCTGAGCTTTACCAGAGACAGAATATTTCAACTAATGCTACGTTTTGTCAAATGTTTTGAGCCACTTCCAAGTGTGTATGCTTCTAACTGTGGGTAAAACATTGCATTTTTTTAAGCCAGACTGAAGATTTCATTTGAAAGCCTTCAAAGAGGAAAATGTTCTTTTTTTTTTTTTAAGAAAAAAGGGGGGTCAGATTCCTGAAGAAGAAAATACAAATATGATTGTAAAACTTCCAGCCAGTGTGAATCTTTTCACTAAAAACGGAGAGATTAAAACTTCAATTAATTATCTGCATTTCATAGTCAGAAGCTTGACTAATACTATATACTGCTGAACAGCAATCTAATGCTATTAAGGAAAAAATACTAAAACTTGGAGAGGCTTAAGATGGCACCCTCTTTTCCTTCTAACATTTTTACATGCTGAAACTGGAAAATTCAGAAAGAAAGGCACAGAAGGAACAGAATATGAGCTGTTGGTTCCCTGGAGAGAAGGACAAGAGCTTGAAATTCTTTGGAAGATTACGATCAAGCTTGCTGAGTTCAGAATATTTTTTCAAATCTGGAACTCTTAAAAGGGACTCACACAAGATTCTTTCAATTCTTTTTCATTAAAGTTCAAGCAATAATCAAAAAAAATCAACAAAAGCATCCAGACAAGGCGCTGTGCAGAAAAAGCAAAAATTAAATTTCCATTTTCAGCATGTGGATCCCTCCTCATCTCTCCAGGGTGGGCACACTCACTGTTCAGCTTGAGACAAACATTACCATGTGCATATTCTATAGCAGCTTTGGGAGGTCTGGGGGGGGAAGAAACATTCTGGGAGCAAGAGGCCAAGGAAAGCTGCTTCTTCTAAAACTGCTTTTTCCAAAACTGCTTTTCCTAAACGTGCTTTTTCTAAATCTGTTTTTTCCAAAACTGCTTTTTCCAAAACTGCTTTTTCTCCGACGTATGCAAGGACCAGCTTTGTGCAGCCCTGGTTGTATGCAACTGCTCTGGGTCTTGTTTTTGGCCAGGAGCCTCAGCCCCAGCTCAGCTGGTGCCATGGAATGGCAGTGGCTGGATGCTCCCTTGGAGATGTGGCAGCAGCAGCCCAGAGCCCAGACACGCTGTCCCCTCAGTGGTGTCCCCTCCCAAAGCTGCCAAAAGCCAAACGAATGCTCATGTCCTGTGCTCTGACTGCAAGGGATGTAACAAAGGCTTATCCTAAAAATGGTTTTAAAAAGGGAATGCACTCACTGGACACTGACAGAGTTTAGGGTGTTCCTCTTTCACCGGGTGAAAGTTTTTTGCTGATTTTTCTCCTGGATTCAGAAGTCACGTGTTGCAGAGATGATGGAAAGCAGCCCGCAGGAAGGAAAACACATCTGCAGCGTCCTTGCAGGGCTCAGACACCGAGCTCTACCTCCAGCTAATAACACTTGACAAGAAAAAGCATCTCATGGAGCACACAAAACCACTCCCCTGCCAGGCTGGGAGCAGTCTGTGTGTGAAAACACCTGGCACCCAACGATCATCTGCAGCCTGGAAACCAAAATCCAGCTTCAATTTCTGCCTTTGGTATCCAACCAAGACACGCTGTTGCTTGGGATTCAGATGGCTGCTCCCTCTCCCCACTGGCTTCTCACAATATTTGCACTTTTTTATGGATGAAAACATATCAGAGTGTAAGATGCTGAACAGATGGAGCTACCAAGTTAAAAGGAGGTTTTCAGAGGATGCTTAAGGAAGAGAATTGTAATGTTGTGTTTCTGGAGGAAACCCATTTATCACGACTGCACCACATAAACTGAAGCAGCAAGGCCTGGCTTCCTCTATTTTCTACCTCTGCAGGCAGAAGCAAAATGATTTGTGAAGGATTTCTGGTGGTTATTAAGTGGTTTGAGCTGGATGAGCAGAGTGTATTTCACTTTGCTATTGGTAATTATAGTATCATGACCCTGTAATTAAGGTCCTGTCAGCCTTTCCACGCCAAGCTTCATTCAAGGGATTAAATCAGCCCTTGGAAGCTGCAGAAGGTCAAAGCTCACCACTGCAGCTGGCAGCCTGGAGATTATTGGGTTTTTTCCTCCAAATGTGTATATTGATGAGCCCACTTCTTTCCCTATGCAGTCACAAAAAAATAAAATAATATAAAAAGAGAAGTTGCAGGGCACAGAAATGCTGCGTCATTTCTGACCTGCTGCCATAGGAAAACACCAACACGCTCTCTTGAAAGGAATGAGGGAGATTTCTGACCATGGTGCTGATTCCATGAACACAGGAAACATCCTCTGTCAGGCTGACAGCAGAAAAAGAAGATCTTTCAGTTCAGTTCCCAGCTGTCTGTGGGTGGGGAGAGGGGAAAAAACAACCTCTGAGTAACAGGCTGGAGTTCTGTGGCTCAGGCTGTGCCAGCCAGCACCACAAATAACTGTTCAAATAAATATAAGCATAAAAACCACAGTCCTCTGTCGTGTGATCTGGGCTTCAGCTCATTAAATTTGTTTTTGCTGCAAAGCAAAAGTTCCACAAGCTGCCCTTGGCCTCTCTCCCCATCCTGGTGATCCCTGGTCTATCTGGGCAAGAGCAAGATGGGATTGAGCATTTTTTGCATTTAAGGAGGGTGATGCCACCACCCCTGAAAATATGATTTAATATCTTTCCCATCTCCAGAAGAAAAAGGCTTGGCTATAAATCTGTGATGATCAAAATAGTTTGATTTCACTGAATTCAGAAAATTGCAGTGCTCGGACAATTAGCATTTTTTCAAAAGCAAGTCAGCAATGGTTTGGTCAGATATCTGAGGTGGGCAGCCCATTTATTTTGTGTCTGTAGGGTTCTACCTGGCAAAAACTGCAAAGTTCTCACACAGTAACAAATATTGACATCTAAATTAAGAATGCTCCTGCCTAAACAAATGGCCATGTCCATGCAACACATTTAAATGTGTTCTAATTATTAAATCAATGCCTGCCATTGGCTCCCCAAAATCATTGCTTTTTCCCCACTTGGGGAAATACAGGAAAACAAACTGACAAACTTTCCTGAAGAATCATTTTCTTGTCGATGTAGAAAAAGCCATGAGTTTAAAGTTGAGAATCTTCTGTTCCTTAGTGATCAATGATTTCTCTGTCTTAAGCAGCTCTGGCTATGTATCTGTTTCTCCTGGAAAATGCCAGTGGAGTCACAGACACCACACAAAGCATCACCATTGATGCATTTTTCAGTCACTGCTATCAATAGGTCAGATCAGTGCAATTTGATATTTTTGAATATGGACCAAAAAGGTCACCAGCAGTTCCTGCTCCTCAAGGATAAAAATGACATGAATTATGGAGAGAAAGAGAATGGAGATTTCTGGATGTTCTGGGAGCAGACTGGAATCAGCCTGGGCTCTGAGAATTCATGGCTATTTTCAGAGATTGTCTCCAGCAGCTCCACCCTTCTCCTTCCCACCAACCTTTCCATGCAGTTAAGAAAGAGCAAAAAAATTTCCTCTATTTTATCTGAACCACTTTGTTGAGAGTAACAAAAACAACCCCAAGGAAATGCAAGTGCTTTTCTGGAAACAGGTTCCTACTGCTCAGCCTAATGTAAACAAGCTCTGACAGTGTTCATCATTTTCCTTTAAATAGATCTAAAAACATGAAGATTGACATTTATCATTGGGCTTCTGGACATCTGTAACCTGGTGAATAAAGAAAGATGTACAAGAGAAGACATTAATAAGGAATTCAATATACCGAGGATTATTTTAGGAAAAGTTATTGTATTTTGTTCTGTTGGATTTCTCCTACTGGGGAGAAGAAAATAAGAAGAGAATGAAAATGAATTGTAATCTGGTTTTTTCTTTAGAAGGGAGAATTTTTTTTTTAACCACAAAATTACTTCACTCCAACACAGGCAGTTGTCAAAACCAGTTCTAATCAGACACAACAACCCAGTAAAAGGTTCCAATGTATATTTTTGATACGAGGTCCAGAGACAACATCTTAGAATGTCAAATCTCTCTTTGTGCTGCAAGCAAGGCTGGAAAGATGTGCAGTTTCTTTAATCTGCACCATGGCATTTTTCTAACTGCATGAGCCACTCACTTCTCTTATTTCACCCCAAATCTGCCAGCTCATACTTCAGCCAGGTGTGTGATAGAGGAGTGAATATTCACATTCCTAGCCTTTAAATCCAGAATACAGGCATTATTTGAAGTGTTCAGGGCCAGCTGGATGGGGCTTGGAGCAACCTGGTTGAGTGCAAGGTGTCCCTGCTCATGGCAGGGGGTGGAACTGGATGAACTTTCAGATCCCTTCCAACCCAAATTTATACTTCCAAAAACATGGCAAGAATTAAGACTTTCAGTTCAGGTTTGGTCATGTCCCATTCTCCCTATTTAAAATCCTTATCCTTGGGCCTTCCCAAGACAAAACCAAAGGGTATTCCAGTCCAAGTCTGTTTGAAGTCTGTTCTTAACACAGCATCTTTCTCATAAACAGACTCCCACAGCCTGGAGCCTCCATGCATGGCAGTGCCCATATTGAAGAGTTCCAAGAAGGAAAGCAGGAAAGAATTAGGGGAGCCCAGGGCTTTGGTGGAATTGCTGTGTTAGGAAGCAGACCTGGCAAGGAGCTGCAGCAATTCAGCTCCCTGACCTTTAGAGGAATTTTTCTCAGCCACTGAAACCATGAACAGCCTGACCAAGTAACTTTCCACAGCATGGGAAACTGGTTCAGGAGGAGATTTTTGCTTTCTGCAAGAGAAAATGTCTCTGTATCCAGGGATTAGAAGTCCCAGTCTGAGTAAGACTGGAGGCTATAATTGTCCATGGCTCTATGAGCTCACACCAACTCTACGGCGCGCGTGGGATTTGGGGGAGTGGAGCAGAGGCACGGTTTGTTCCATGTGAGGAGTTTCATTTTGAACTGGAACTCCTCCTGAACGTGTTCTTATACCCATGTGGCCAAGCTGACCTGCTGACTGTACCACTGGGGCTGGTTCTTGAGGTGCTTTAATGCTCTTTTAAACAGAGATTGCAAAAAGTCCATGTTCTCTGGGAAGGAAACAGATAAATTCTTCAGTGGAGTTCTGGGCAGGGTTTTGATCAAGGGAAACATCTGTGTGCCATTATATTGATACAGAAGTTTTGGAGGAGAGTTAGAGATACTGAATTGAAAGAGGCTGGAAATATTAGTTTAAAATAAATAATTACATCTATCTCTAAGTAAAGGCTCTCCTTAGGAGAGGAAAACGTTTTTCAAATTTGAGATAGAAGGTCAGACATGCTGAAGGAGACATGATTTGGATTCATACCAAAAAGCTGAGTTAATACTTGCACTGCAGAGGAAGGGTCACAGGGCTTTATAGAAAGGTGAACAGCTTTCCTGGGATAGCTGCTGAGAACAACTCAAGAACTCATGTTACCAGATTTCTGCAAAAAGGGAGCAAATTCCCACGGGAGAATAAAACCCCTTTCTGCTTCAGTGCACACCCTGCTAAAAGCACTGTCAGGAGGCAGTTTCCAGGTGACACCAGTTAATAAAACACACACAATGATCCAGGAGTCTCATGTTAGTGTCAAAAGCTGAGCCCTGGCTGGGGATGGAGGAGACACATCTGTTTTGCAGATGAGCTGTTTAGAGCACAGGAGGAAGCTCACACAGCAGCCTGAAAAGGGCTGTGATTTCAACCTGCCAGGAGCATTCAGCACTTTGTGGGGTGACATCAGGCCATATCAAAGTCAGGAGGAAATGATTTTTCTGAGTTCACCTATCCATTTGCAGCGTGTTGCAGCACGAGCCTCGTTCCCTCCTGCCACGAGAAACGAACAGAGCAGCAAACCGAGGCTGGAACGAACCACCCAGAAATTCCCTCATTATCCAAACAGCTCCAGATTGGTGCTGCATCCTCCAGATCTTTACTTCCTCTGCAAGCCAGACTGTGTCCCTGTGCTGGCACTCACCTGGACCCCAGAGGGTGATGCACTGCTGCTCGTGGGTCTGGCAGATGCCGTTGTAGCAGTAGCCATCCACGCCGTGGCACGCGTGCCCGTCGTGCAGGTAAACGTTGGCTGGGCACTGCGGGCTGGCCCCCGTGCAGAACTCGGGCAGATCACAGGAATTGCTCGACTCTCTGCAGGAAATCCCCGCTGGTTTGAGCTGCAAAACAAACAGAACAAACAAACTTCAACGGCTGCGCCGTGGCTGGGTCAGCCGTGCAGCACAGGAACAGATTTCTCCACTGGCCCGGCCCCAGCTGGCTGCAGAGCACAGGGCAGGGATTACACAGCTCTGAGGGCACGGATCTGAGCCATGCTGGGAGGCTTTGGCAGGAAGGAGGGTCAGATGAAGCTGCACACACAGCTCACACGGCTCAAGACAGAAGGCAACCCCAGCCCTGATGTTTGCAGGTGGCTCCTCCATCGTGTCTGGACACAAAAGGTCTGGAAAGGAGGATCTGGAGCACTGGGCAAAAGTCAGATCAGAGACCTTTCCATCCAGGGCAGCTGGATGGCTGAACAGAGCACTGTGCTGTGTTAGGGCTCAGGAAGCCACCAGCCCACTTGATTGCGGATTCAGATGCCCAGCAATTCCCAGGTTGGAAAGTTCAACTCAATGATCTTGAATAGGTCTTGAACCTAAATGAATCAACGGAGTTACATTTCCTCATAGAAATGCTGTTGTGATGGGCATCAAGATCTCCTCAAACTTAATTACAAGACTAGTCCATGTAACTGTTTCTGTCCTGTACTGATTTCCATGGAAAATGGTATTTTTTTGGAACTGCTGGTGGAATGTGGCAGTCTGAACATTCACATCTCAACAGCAGCCACAAAAGTTGGGTGTGCTCTGGGAGCAGTGCTGAATTTTAATCACATTGCCTTTGGTAAAAAGCAAAGGACATGAAGATAGATTGATTTTGGTAAAAAGCAATTCCTGGCTGTGGGGATCCCTTGCTGCTCCAAGCTCGTGGGTTGCCACAGACACAATGGCAACTTGCTGGATGCTTTATTAACCCACAGGCAAGGGATGGTCTGAGAGTTCAAGCAGGTAAATGCCTGTGGCAAGTTGGCTTTTATAGAGTGTTAGGAGACCACCAGAGCTGATGATCTGCTATTAAAAATGCATATGCTGTTGACAGAATTAATAATTTAAGAGCCTTCCCCCCCAAAAAGTGGGTTAAGCATTTAATGACTGCTTGCCATGTAAGAATGAGAAGAATTAAAGCACACAAAAGTTCATGAAAAAGAAGTTTTGCATGAGCAACTGAAGGGCCCACAAAAAGCACAGAGACAATTAAAAAAATCTCTTGATCTGCTCCTTCAATAATTTATATTCTGGGAATTTTTTAATTGCTCACATGACACGCAAGTGTCTTAATCCTTATCAATACCAATTTACTTGTCCTCCATCAGGGAAAGATGTGGAATTCTGCCCTCCCCACCCCGAAAAGAGACGTTTCCCGTGGTTCACCTGGCAGTCCTCGCAGCAGAGCCCATGTGCACACACTGCTCCCGGGTTCAAGGCACAGGTGGTTGCGTTACAGCACCGGTTTGTACATTCCTGGATGAATTTGGAGGGTAAATTTAGAGCAGACAACGTTCATCACAATGAGCTGTAAATCAAGAGGCTGCCCATAGCTCTGCCAAGAAAAGCTGGGCATGAAATCATGAATTATGCATGAAATTCGACAACCTGATCCAAGCAGCCTTGTCTGCCCTCAGATTCAACAAGCCCAGTAAGTGTAGTAAAACCAGAGGAGCTGCTGAGGAGGGCTGGTTTATTCCAGCTATGGATCTAATCCCAAATATCACAAACAACCCAAGCGTGCTGACACCAACCCTGATAGAGCGCTGGGGTGTTTTATTTCCAGTGGAATGATTCCACAGCCTCCAGAGAGGATCCAGGAGCTGTGCTGCAGTTGCTGAGCATCACGACCACAGCTCTATTTTGTGATAGCTCCTGGCCAGGCTCCTGTTTGGATGGAGGCTGGGGCTGCCACAGAGGAAGACAACGACATGATTCCATGTAATCCCTTATCAGAGTACACCAGTAATAGAGCTCTGAGATATGGAATGAGCATGAATTGCAGTCTCACTCACTGATACATCCCAATTTCACACTTGTGGATTAGATGGTGCCGTGTGTGGGCTCCTGCAAACTTTATTGTCAGTAGAACGAGCTCAGAAGGAGCCTCAGAAAAGAATGGATTTGTTTTTCCAAGATAATGCCCACAAGCTGCAAGTTACACCAGCTGAGCTGGAATCTCATCTCTCTCACAGAAATAGCAGCAGATAAAATTGCTCTTCAGCTGTGCTAAGTCTGTTTGACTTAGCAAGGGATCACTAACAATGGAGGGAACACAGGAAGAAGGAGTGGGTTAGAGTGATGTTCACAGCCTCTTGTTACTTCCCTGGCTTCTGAAAGCTTCCCAACTGGAAGGCAGGGCTAGCACTGACTCACCAGCAAAAACCAGAAGGATTCCCAGCATTTCACTGTTTTTTAGGTAATATCTTCCTGGATGTACAAAGCCAGCTGTGCTCTGAAGCAGAGGAACAACTTCCTGCTCCTATTTCTGATCGCAGGAAGGCAGCAGGCTACGGAAATATTCCTGTGCAGCTGCTGCATGTCAGGAGTAACATTCCTCTGCACAGAAGCACATTTTATAAATTCACCTCAAAAATAACCTGAGATAAGCAGAGTGGAGTGTCAGTCCCATTAAGGTCAGCTGCAATACCCCATCCTCTGGTCCTACAGCAGCATTCAGCATTCCACAGGCAGACTGGGATAAAGACACAGCTCTTGGAGTGGTGTTTCAGCACCTCTGAACTTTGCAATTGCTATCTCACTTATTGCTCATTGTAGGGAACGAGCTTGGTAAATAGTTTTTGTGCCTGGGCTATCAAATTGTCAGGAATGATTCTAACATAAGCAAAAAACCAACAAAGGCTCACCAGGATTTTGGAGGATGAAGGCTGCCACCTGAAGTTACTGCTGTGCTAGATTTTGTTGTTGTTATTATTATTATTGTTAGGTATTATTGATAACAACAGCAGTGATGGGAGGAGGTTTCTCAGTGTGTCTCTCCTGGCTCTTCAGAGGAAGCAGAGCAGCCCACCCCAGAACAATTCCAGCACTGCCTACGTGATGTCAGGCTCTGTCCTGTGGACTCGACAGCTGGCTTTCACCCTCTCTTTTCTAAGAACACAGGACAGACCCCACAGTGTCAGCCCATAACTCCTCTGTCCTTGTGTCCCCCTGAGAGCAGCCAGCAGAAGATGTCTAAGGACATTGACACCTTCCCAAGCTCCTGCCTCTCCCTTGGCTTTCCCTTGACTCCATGGGCATTTTTAGCACCTGTAAGAGTCAGAATAAAGGAACTCACAGGTAGCCAACACAGGCAGGGGAGCAGCTCCTTCTGCTTGTTTGAAATCTGGCATTTTCTAACTTCATCTCCTCATTTCTCATGGGGGATGATCTCTCCTCACTCACCCTTTCCATTCCCCTCACGATTTTATCAGATTACGCTGCAGTTTCCTTCATTTTCTTCTTTTCCAGCCAGAGCCCTTTTGAAACTTTGAACCACCTTATTGCTTTTCTTTCAATCTTTTTTCACTCTGCTTTATCCTCCCTGGGATCAGGGAGGGGTAGGGAAAACCTGCACAAGCAGTTTCAGGCACAGCAGATTTATAGAGGTCTGCTGGTGCTTTGTTTTGTTTTCCTATTTCTCCCCTAGTACCTTCTAACAGCCTATTTACCTTTTAGACCACTCCTGAGCACTGGGCTGACATTTTCATGAGACTATTTATTGCAATATGAAGTCTTGTTCCTCCATGGTCAGAGTCAGCTCAGAGTCCATCATCTTCTTTGTGTTTTTGGAATGTGCATCACTCCTCAGTGAGTCCCATTTCTCATCTTAATGCCTGTTCCAGCTGCCTCAGAAGGTTTCTCTGCAGTCCTTCACAGCCAGTGTTCATCTCTAGCAGCCTAACTAATATCATCAGCAAATTAAAGACTATTCCTCTTCCCAGGCTGTTTATGAAAACGCTGAGTTGTGTAGTCCCAGGACACATCTCATGGATACAGCACAGCAGATCTCCTGCCACTGTATGAAATGGGTGATTTACACCTGGTTGTATTTCTTATCTTTTAACCCAATTTTTGCCCATGCAGTTTTCTCCCCTTTACAGCTGCTCAATCTCCCAGAGAAGCTTTGGTGAAAGGTTTGGTCCAAAGCCTCTCAGGCTCAGTGACAGCCCTGTCCCTTTCCATCCACTTGTTAAGCACTTCAGAGCCCTGTGATGGGTTTGTAAGACAAGATTTTGTAAGGCAAGATTTTCTAAGACAAGAGTTCCTGGCACAAAAGACGTGTTGACTCGTCCCTGGAATGTCACAGCTGTTTGGGCACTCACTCCTAATTACATTTGGAAGTAATTTGTCTGACTTTTGAGTTAGCAATTTGTACTTTTCTGTTCTTCCTTGCAGCTGGTTATAAAAGACACATTTTCATCTTTCAAGGACCGAGGATTTTTACTTCTCTTTGTTCTTTTATCTTTCCATCTATAATCTACATTAACCTTCCTTCCACAGATACTGCAGCACATCAGACATCATCGGTCATATAACCTAAAATTGTTAGGATCATAAAATCATAGAATGGTTTGGGTTGGAAGAGACCAAAAATTATCCGGTTCCTCCCCCTGCCTGGAAGGCAGGGACACCTTCCACTGTCCCAGGCTGCTCCAAGCCCCATCCAGCCTGGCCTTGGGCACTTCCAGGGATCCAGGGGCAGCCACAGCTGCTCTGGGCACCCTGTGCCAGGGCCTCCCCACCCTCACAGAAGAATTTAATCCTAATATCATTCATTCTTGGGATACTCCAACACCACTGACAGAACTTAGCTGGTATAAATGCCTGGGCAGTGAATTAGTAACTAATCACACAGGTTTTCTGGAATCATTCAGGTTAGAGCAGTAAATCCCCAAAAAACTTAGTTGCACCCAAGCTGCAGTTTTTCCAATATAACTAGAGAGGCAAAAAAGACAGAAAGAAGAGGCAAATCAAGCCAGTGCTTGGTGACATTAAGTGGCTTTGACTTGAAAAGCTATCACTAACATTCAGAAATGAAAACAAGGAAGATAACTGGGTTAGAAAGACATTTGCAAGCTGCTTGCACTCTATTGACTTTAAACAAGGAGATAAGGCTGCTTCCTCCAACCTTGTTACCCTCAAGAGTGAGTGAACTGTCAGGAAATCCTCACGGCTTGGACAAACCCAATACACTCCACAGGCAGGATGCAGCAGTATCTTGCTGTCTTAACTGCCCCCATCTCTTTGTCTGTAGGTCCCTATTTATCACAGGAAACAAATCTCTCATCTGCTGCTGCCTTTAATTCAGATAATCAGAGAGAAGTTCAATAAAGCCAATGAGGACGGGATGTAAAAGGGATAAGGATGCCAGCTCGGATATTATTTGACCCCCCAGGTTTTGTCCATCTCCTGCTGATCTGAGGAGTCCTCTGACACATTCACTAAACTAAATGGAACAATCTTTGAAGCAGCAGCAATCTGTTTGGGAGGCAGTGAAGGCTATTTCTGTTGGGAGGTAATTGGCTGGAGGGAAAGAAAAATCCTACAGTGAAGGAGGGAAAGGTCTTGTACCTAAAAACTGAAGCTGCAATGAAAAACGCCTCGCCAATATTGATATTTCTATTTCTATAGTGTTATATATATGGATAGTGAGGCCCTGGCACAAGGTGCCCAGAGAAGCCATGGATGCTCCATCCCTGGAAGTGCCCAAGGCCAGGTTGGACGGGGCTTGGAGCACCCAGGGACAGTGAAAGGTGTCCCTGCCCATGGCAGGGGGGTAATGATATTATCTTTAGGGTCCCCTCCAACCCAAAGCATTCTATGATTGCACAGTTTCTATGGTTATATTGACATAAATATAAATACATGAGTGGCTTCTCATTGACAGAAACAAACCTTCAACTACGGCACGTTTCCTTGAGAAACTGGAGCCAAGTTCTCAAACTTCTTTCGAGTTTAGCTGATTAGCTAAAGCTGAAAGGAACTTCTAGGAACACGAGGTCATGGCCAGTCTGCTGGACAAGCCAGAGTTTGCTCTCTAAGGATGAACTGAGCACATTCTTAACCCAAGCCCTGCCTGGACTTCGGCAACTCGAATACACTTGAGACTCCCTGCACTTCTGAGGTTTAAGCTGATGGGATGGAAGCAGAGAAGGGAGAGTTCTGTTTTACACCAAACCAACCCTCCACTGTCAAAAACCTGCAGGCAGGACGTGAGCAGTAACTCCCAGGTGGTGCCTTACCTCAGGCTCCCCGCAGTCACACTCCTCTCCATCTTCCACGTAGCCATTCCCACACTTCTGGCCACCAAAGGATTCCTTGACTTCAGGCAGGTTAAAGAGGCACATTCCCACTCCTTTCTCCAGGCTGTTTTCCAGGTCCTTTCTGCTGCAGCTACTGAAGACCATGGGGAATGGATAGCTGGAGAAAAACCACATGGAGACAAAAGGAAGGTTGTTATATGAGATGAAAACCTCTCTCTCCTGTCACACTGGTGACATTTTAGCACATCTGTGCCTTAACCAGACTTTTTATCACACAGAATTGAGACACAGAAATTCACTGAGAATTGAGCTCAACCCATTAATAATAATAATAATTTCTGACTATGAGTAAGGGAATTTTCACTTTTTCACTTCATTTTGTAGCTGCTGTTAAGGATTGGAAGTGTTCACATTTGAAATTCCTTCTCCCTCTTTTGCATATGGAGTTATAATGCAAATTATGATTGCGAGCCTAAGGAAATGCTGGGTTTGCAAGTAGTATCCTGCATTTGCAGGACTGCAAAAGATCCTAATCCTTCTTGGAAAATTCAGCCTCAAATGGCAAATTCATTCATCTTGCTCTGCAGAGTGCCAAACTTCCTGCTCTTTTCAGGAAAAAAAAAGGAATAAAAGACAAAACCCACTATTACTTGATAAGAGCCTGCTTCTGCAATTCATCAAAGCTGAGCTTGGGAACTGCATGATTAAAGCAAAGACAGCTCTTATTTTAAATCAGCAGGACTGTAAGGACACTGTGCTGAAAATATTCCTGTTTGGAATTCCCACAGCTGAGCGCAGGGTTGGGCTCTGCTGTGCAGACACAGAACAGCTCCCATCCATCCCTTCCTTCTGCAAAACACCCAGACAGCGCCAGCAAAACCATCCTGTGCACCACAAATATCAGCAGATAATTGGTGCTTTTCTCTGGCAGAGCCCAATTCCATCTCTGCTGATGTTTGCCTCACAGATGAGAGGCCAAGTGACACACAGGCCTGGCTGACGGCGCAGTGTCCTCAGGGCTGCTGCGGCTGCTCTGTGCTGAGATGTCATGGAATTGCTGTCATGGAATTGCTGTCATGGAATGGTTTGGGCTGGAAAAGGACTTGAAGACCATTTCATTCCACCTCCAGGGGCACCTTCCACTATCCCAGGGTGCTCCAAGCCCCGTCAGCCTGGCCGTGGACGCTTCCTGTGGCTGCTCCATCCACAGCTTCTCTGGGCAACCTCTGCCAGGGCCTCCCCACCTTCACAGGGAACAATTTCCCCAAATGTCTCACGTCCACATTGAATGACATTGAATCCGTGTCACAAACACGGTGTAAAACAGTTGCTCCCCTCAGACTTGATACCTTATCACTCTCTACAACTTCCTGAAAGGTGGCTGTAGTCAGGTGGGGGTTGGTCTCTTTCTCCAGGCAGCAACCAACAGAACCAGAGGACACAGTCTCAAGCTGCGTCAAGGGAGATTTAGGTTAGATATAAGAAAAAGGTTTTTTACGGAAAGAGTGATCAAGAACTGGAATAGCCTGCCCAGGGAGGTGGTGGAGTCACCATCCCTGGGTGTGTTTAAACAAAGCCTGGATGTGGCACTGGGTGCCATGGTTTAGTTGAAGTGTTAGGGCTGGGTTGGACTCGATGATCTTATAGGTCTCTTCCAACCTTGAGATTCTGTGATTGTGTGTCACTCCCTGGTCCAGCAGTAACTCAACATTTCAGCAGCTCAGGAGCCAACGCAGCAATTTTACTTTACTCACTGAGTGCTTTGTATCACCCACTTGCTATCAGGATTGTAATCTTTGCAGACAAGCTAGATAACAGACAGAAATTCTGCACTGCTGAACTTCAGACTTCCATTAATCTCCTGGTGTTTCTGATATCCTCAAATGAAAAGCTTGTTTTGGGAACGATGATGCCCGTAGGTCTTAGAAAGGGATAATTTCTATTAAAAAGAAAGAAATGTTTGGCAACTACAAATGCAATAGAGCTTCCTATGCTGACATAAGGAAGTTAATTAGGATCTTCTAGAAGGTTATGGATACATTACAGAAGAGAATATATTTTGTGCCTAGTTAAAATTACCTCTTTTACAGTTTCTTTTGCAATAAAACAGCCAGCTCATTGGAAAAGAACATAAACATGAGTCTGAAGAAGAAAATAATTTTCCAATATCACTATAGGGCTTGTCAAGTTAAACTAAACAGTTTTGAGTTTCACTGACATATGACTTCAGAAAGCTAATAGGCATCTCCATGTAATAAGCTGATTGCTGGAAAATATCAATGTTTCAGCAGAATGACAGAGTCTAAGATAAATAAAGAAATTTCAGACTAGCAGGAGGTAGGAGCCAGGCTGTTAGCTGGGCCCCAAGGGAGGACAGGGAAGGTACTGGGAGTAATGGAACAGAAAATAAAGGCTCTTGGAAAACTACTGACCATTTTATACTGAGCAATTGGAGATGTTCTTAACAGGAAACCACAAACTTCTGTCCTACCCTCAATGTGACTGGGAAGAAACCTCACAAAATTTTGTGTACGTGACTGTGAACAAGTAGATGGATGTACATTCCTGCCAAACAGCAGGAAAAAAACAAAGAAACCCAGATACATCTGACGGATAAATCCTGATGAGGGCTTGATCAGACAGGGCCCTCATATCAAAGTGTGAATAAATGAATACTGCATCATCCAGGCAAGATCCTGCACTTCAGTGGCACAGGTTTACTTTGATATCCACTGGGGTGAGACAAGGAGACACACAGCTCACAGGGAATGAAATCCATTCAGGAGCACAATTAATGCAGACTTTCCTGTGACACCTCTCAGATCATGAGAACAGCTCACCAGTCAAAACTGTCAATGTTTTGGGGCTGTTCCTTTGCATCCCTGGATTCCCAGGATCATTGGCATGATGGGAGGTGTGTCTGTCCATCAGCAGGAGGGCAGAGTCCTCTCTCTGTGCCAGGGGTGAACTTGTGTCATTGCTGATGAATGAGCTTTATGTTTCCCCCCAAAAGGAACTTCAAGCTGTTTCCTATTTCAAACTCAGAGATCCATTCATCTTCTGGCTTTTCCTGCTCCTGACACCAGTTTCCTCAGCTGACATCAGTGCAGCACATGGCACATGATGACATTTCCTGAAACGCTTCTTCTTTACCAAGTAATCCCCAAATAAAGCAGTAAAAGCCCAGAAATAAACCCAGCTGGTGGAAACAGAGAAACTTCAGGGTAACCACACCATGCAAGAGAAGATCCCACATCAATTGGTGCCAATTGGTATTTCATTGGAAACTTGATTGAATTTTAATGTGATATTCTGATACACAACCAGTCTGCTTTTCTCGACCAATAAAGTTCCATGTAACAGCCACAGCACTTGACTGTTGTGATTTTAGGCTGTATTTTGTCTGTCTGTGCAATTTTAAAGCTGTTTCATCAGAAGAATGAAATCCCTGGCAGATGGGATTGGAAGGGAAGTCTCAGATGTCAGGGGAGCTCAAACCAATGTTTGAGTGGATCTGGAGCTTGTGAAAAATGACAAAGGAATGGTGATGTGAAAGGAACTCATCCTCTGAACAAATGCAGGAGCTTCCTCCCACTACCCTGTAAAGAGGCTTCTGATCTCACCTGGAAGGAGCTGCCTTAGGGTGGGAGAAGGAAATGGGGTCTCTGCAGTAAAGTCAGCCCTTGACCTGTCCCCAAGATTTCAGTGGTACCTAAACAGGGAGGTTTTACTTCCTCTGGTAGCTCAGACACTTGCTCTTTTGGAAAACCAGCTCATAAATGCCATGAGAGAACAGTCCAGAGGTAAAAAATTCATCAGCAGTCTTTATACTCCATTCATCTTCACTCAAGACATTTTCTGTTACAGATCCTTATTTTTTTTTACATTTGGAAAGAGAAAGGACACTTTAGTCCAGCCTAACTCTTATTCCAAAATGCTGTGTCCCACATATTTTTTACACCGTCTGAATCTGTAGATTTAATACAGAATGGATCATTTTGTCAAACTGTTCTGGCTGTGGGTACAACTCTACAGAACTCAAATTGTTCCCAGCACTACCATCAGTCTCCTCAGTGGCTTTACAGCAAGGAAAATCACTTCAGTCTTTCTACCCCTCTGGAATCCACAGCATTCCTCAGTGTCTCCTTGGTGCTTAAAAGATGTGTTTAATCCCCAGCAACAAATATCCCAGTTTGCAACAAAAATAGCTTTGCCTGCTCCTGCAAATAAGACCTTCACAGTCATCAGAGGATCCCTGGTAATCGATTCCTTGGGAAACAGAGCCTGGGCTTGTCCCATTCATTTATATTTCAAGCACTCCAGCCCTCCAAATGCCAGGTTCCTTTAGGCAGTTCTGCATTTAGCCTGTATTAGATGGCTCCTTCCATTAACTAAGTGAAGTGGCATCAGCACTCTGTCAAGTCCCATTTAAGAAGAGAGGATTCTTTGTACCAGCACCTCGTTGCCCAGCACAGGCTCACAGGCTTCTTTTTTTTTTTTTTTCCCAAAAAATAAAAACCCNNNCCACAAAATATAAAAGCTCATCTCCGTCATCTCCATTTCAGAGGAATTCCCCTTCCTCAGGGGCTGAATGACAGGAGAGTACAAGCACAGGAACTGAGCCACTGCCCCAGAAAATTACAGGCTGAGGAGATGAGACAGCCAGAGCACTGGGGAGAGACGCAGCAGCTGCTGATCCCTGCAGGGTCACAGCAGATCAGCTGCACGTCCAGCACTGGTGCCACTGCTCAGGCTGCTGGGATGTTCCCATTACTGTCCTTCCCACTGCTCCATCTGGAATGTGCCTGGAGGGGCACTGCCCTGAGCTGCAGGAGACCCAAACCCTTCCAGCTGCATTGCAGCACCACCTCAGCAAAGGTGCAACCCCTTTGGTTCCTCCAAATCCTCGCTGTCCACATCTCAGAACCTCAGGTCCACCTCCCCTGAGCTCTTCCACCATAAAACAGCACAGATTTCTCTCTTTCCCAGCCAGCACCACTGAGGGGGTAACAAAATGATTCTGGGAGCTCCATATCCATTGCACAGGAGGAGAAACTACAGGCTCACCATATCTTGGAAACATTTTGATTATTACCATTATCACTATCCAATCTCACTTTTTATTTCTTATTCAAGAGCTGCAGGATTTTTCTAAAGGAACTGCATTGTTCTGTCCCAAATGTTGGTGTATACACACACACACACTCTCTCTCTCTCTATATATATCTATTTATAGGGTTCATTTCTTCCAGTTCACATCACAACCTGATTATTCAGCATTATGGCAATGTTTATACAGAGCCTTTTACCAAAAGACCATGAAGTGTTTCACAATTATTCACTCAATTAAAATGCACAAGAGCCCCAATGAGCTCTGTTAAGTACCACCAGACCTCCCTCCCTTAGGTAATATGCTAATTGGAAATTATATTAATTTTAAAAAGGACATTTTGATTTCTTTTTTCTGACCATGCTGATGGAAACAACTGTTGGCTAGCTAATTTCCAAAGGTGCAGAAAACTGGGACTGAACTTTGCTTGGAATTCCTGAAAACCCAGACCTGTGGGGCCATATCTGGAAATAGCTCTGGCATCAGCTATGCTTTTTAGGAGCATGAAGGTGCTCAAAGACAAGAGGGGTGCTGAGTCAGAAGTTTCCCTAGTCCAACACCTCAATTTTCAACATTTTCCATGACAACACCTTCTCTGAACTGACCAGCACAGTGACTTTGTGTGTGTCTCAACCCAAGGACCCTGTGAGATTCAAAAATATGAATATTTACTCTCCTTAATCTCCAAAATTCCTGATTTTTGGCTCACAGCTGAGGGGATGAGCAACGCAGACCCTTTTACTGGAGTATGGAGATGGGAGTTTGAGCTCCCCCTTGTTCAGACTCCAGAGAATGCCTGACACAGAAATATGTGAGTTTTCTGTTGCACATCCCAGTTTTACATATGAACATAAAAATGAGGGGGGGGATTAAATTAAAGAATAGGGATAGATAGATAAAATAAAGAATAGGGATTTAATATTAAATTAAAGATAGGGTTGTTTTTGGTAATACAGGTGTAATTAATTTTTCCATGAAAAAATGGCAGCACCAAGAATAACCCTCTAGAAGGCAGAAACTCAAGCAGCATGAATATTTCTAGACCCAGGGAAGTGTTGATTTCAAGGAACTGTGACAATTTCCCAGCCTTCTCTAGCTCCTGATCTAATTGACGTAATTCTTTTGCACTCAAAAGCATCCCCCTTGGTTTTAACCTTCTAGACATTATTACTGCTCTCCAGCTTTTGAAAACAACTTTTTATGGGCTCCTAAGAGAGATGAGCCTACCAGAATAAAAGTGAATTTGCTATTAGATGACATTTTTTGACACTCCAGCTCTTCTGTACAGCAAGTATGTTAATGAATTAGTAAGCATAAAGAACTTCACAGAATTAGGTGTCAAGCAGGAGATAAAATCCAGTTTTCTTTGATATTGAAATAGGTGCTCAAATACTACAGATCCCTTCATGTATCAAGTTCTGTCACTACACGTTATTTCCTACACTTCACATTTTAGTAGCAATTGTTTCAAATTAGACAAGTGCCATAATGTGGAAGGACTTTTTAATCTATTAATTAGACAAGTGCCATAATACAGGAGGACTTTTTAATGCATTATTTAAACAATGTCTTAATTTCTAAGTACTTTTGAGGGACAAAGGCACAAATACAGTTTTTGACCCACCAGCACAATAAAGGAGGAGCTTAAAGGTATCTGCAGATTGTTTCACACCTAGAACTTTTGCAAACAGCAAATTGGGAAAACTAGGAGGAGGGGAGAAGCTGGAGGAGCCTTTGAGCTCTTGGAACCAGCACATGACAGAGCTTTGCCCGAGACATCAGTCCCTGAGCTGATGGGGCACATCTTTTTCAGGTGATTTGGAAGGATTTAGCTAAAAATGTAGAGTGGTTTTATCTATAGATAAAGTATTTAGATGGGAAGTTTGCTTCAAAAGGTAGAGGATGTCTGACAACCCATACTTATTTTTCTAGCCTATTTTTCACTCCCTTGCTCCTCTTTTAGAGTTTTAATCCCTAGAGCATCAATAAAGTAGAGCATGGAATTGGGCCATGCAGCTAGAGATGGCATCAAAGCTCTTCTGTCTGAGTTCATGGTCAGTGACTTCAAAACAAACCCAGATTTCTCCTACAGCTTTTGTCACATTCACTACATGGTGGCTGCTGACTTTTCCAATAAATAACTGGGAACGTATCACACTGGTGGTTAATTTAATTGATGTCTGCTTGGATGGCTTGTTGTGCTACAGTGGAATTTCCAGGCTTATTGGAAGGAAAGCCTTTCCAAGTAAGTGTTTAAATTTTGCACACAAATGCCTGAAGTTTGTTTTAATTCTCCCCTGGGGATAGTGCAGATTCCCAGAATGAACTCCAGCAATCTCCCTTCAGGTGCCCAGACTGGACTGACACAGCCCCAGCTGAGGCTTGACCTCTCCCATTACACGGAAGGTGAAATTTTAACTGCCTGGAATATTCAAAAAGGCAGATTTATAACACTGGATGTGGGACTTTAGGGCAGAAAGCAGCGACAGAACAAATGCCTGGATGGTTCCCAAAAACCCATTCTGCAAGGGAACAACACTTAATGGCTTTATACAGTATAGACTGTTGTGGCAGTCACAAAACTGCCAGATAAAACATTATTAGCAGTTACTTTCCTTTTGACAAATAGATGGTCAGAGAAGTTTTTTCTTGGAGGAGAGGCCTGTTGTGACTTTCCTTTGTGTTCTGGGGGTGAAGCAATACTAAACCAATTTATCAGCCCTGACAGGATCCTGACTCTGTGCTGGAGTTATCTGCATTGCCAAAGCTCCATGGGAATTGAACTCAGACAACTGTTCTTCCTGTTGGAAACCAGACAGCCAAGGAAAGGAGCTATAATCAGTTTGAATTTGCCTCTGGCTCATCTTTTGCTCTGTTTCCTTTTAGACCACTACCTCATTAATAAAAATTTGCTGGATTGCTGAGAGTTCAGGTTTCACAATCTACTGCTTCGAATTTGGGGCTAATCCAATGCTGACTACAGGAAAAGTCAAAAAGCAAAGGGAGGGATGAAAAGGCTGGGTCAGGTCTGGTCCCAGGCTAAGGAAAAGGGGGATGCAGACACTCTGTGCCTGCCAGCAGCTCCTGGCAGTGAAGGAAAATCTGGATAAGGAGCACAACCAGAGTGCCCCGAGTTAAAATTTGTCACACAAAACACAACATCCTCAGCATGTGACAAGAAAATAAAGACAAATTGTCCAAACCATTGCTGAAGATCAGCTTCCTGCTGATTTCTGATTAGGGAAAAGGTGCTTTGGTTAGTTCCCAACATGATTTTACAATCTGCTTTTGTTCCAGGCAGTTACATTCTAATTTTCTCCCTTGGAAAACCTTGGAATTGATTTTTTTAGATGGCCCAGGAGCAGACAGGGATGAAAAGAAAAAAATCTGACATTGGGAATCAGATTGATTGAAAGACCAGTCATAAAGAGGGTACTTAGGCTCAGGAGATGGATTTGGGTGAGGATGAGCCTGGACATCAGGAGAGCAGACCAAATGACACCAAGTTAAGGGAAGTGGACCCCAAATAGGGCTAAACCCAACCAGGCTAGGGAGAAGGGATTTCGTAGAAAATCCTGAGTTGGAAGGGACCCACAAGAATCCTGGAGTCCAGCTCCTGGCACAGACAGAGCCCAAGGATCAGCCCTCTGGATGGAGCACGTGGAGGAGCTGCTCCACTGGGAAGAGCAGGGCCAGAGGATGAAGTGCATGGAAATGCCACTTGGTGAGATGTGGGTGCTGGAGAAAAGAATCTGAGCCCTGCAAAAACTAGGAATAATAAATACCTGGGGGACAGGCTCATATTGATTTCACTTAACATCTGCAGTACCCAGGCTCTTAATAAATCAGGACTCCAAGACAGGAGGATCATGGCTCAATTTTTTTTTCTTTGGGAAGATCCAAAGGAAAGATAAGTGAGGAAAAACAGTGCCAGAAATCAGTCTGAATTTCCCCAGCATTCCCACCTTCCCTTCTTCTGTTATGAGAAAAAAGTTCTTTATCTCATATCACCTAAACCACCTCAGATGAGTGGAAATGAAATTCTTTAAAAAATCCTAAATATATAATAACAAAGAATCACTTTTTTTACCTTCCCCTTTCTTTTTCACAGAGCTGGAACAAAGAAAAATTAGCAGCCACATTGTATTTATTTCATTATTTCAAGCCATGAGGACAGGATGGATCCAGCCATGATCTAAGACTTAGGGATCCTTAATGAGCGAATTAAAACTTTCACTCATAGGAATGAAAGGCTTTTGATAAATCTGAAAAACCCCCCATATGGATCCTGATGAAATCCAGGCCTTATTGAAGCCCATGGGAGTTTTCCTCCCAACTCTGGATTTGTCACCTGGTGGTGGTTGGCTGCCAGGAGAGCAGGGTGGAGATGAACACAATTCCATGCTAAAAGAGGCAGACAGAAAAGCTCTCCAGGACACCAAATATTATTTCACCTCTTCATTTTCAGTGCCTTTACTCTAAAATAGGTGGTTTCTTATCTTAGTCCATCACTGGGGCTGCATCATTCATTTGCAAAGGCTGAAGTGGAGCCTCCCTGCACTGCTGCCCCCAGAACCCCCAGTAAAATGTGCCCAGCACTCTGTGCCAGGCTTTGACATTACAAAAGATCAAGAATGACTTTGGAGGAAGGAATTGTCAGGGTAAAATTTTCAACATTTTGCACGTCTATGCAAAGGCACAAAGGGCTCTGTGATTCCCATGACAACTGTGGCAAATGCAGCTGTGGGCACCAGTTAATTACAGGGATTCAGCCTTCCAAGTCCACATCAATTCCTTCAAGTGCTCCTGGGCACACAACACATGTTCAAAAAGGAGCTTTCATATGACCTTAAGGATTTGCTCTTTAAGCTATGTTTTGGAATTTGGAATTCATTAACACCAATTAAAACTGGACGCTGGGTGCTTAATTCTGCATGCGCTGCTCTGCAGATTTATCCCTGCAGGTTGAAAAGTTTGGGGGTTCTTTCCTCTTTTATTTTGATGAAACAGAAAGCCAAGATAAAGGGAAACATCCTCACATGATTTGTTCTCATGGGTCATGGCAATAAAAGCACTGTAGGAGAAAAATGTCCCTCTCAGAGCTATATTTCCTATGGATATTACAGCAACAAGACAAAAGGCAGCTGAGCTCTCTCATCCCAGCATCCAGGCCAGGAAAAGTGGATACATCTCATGGCAGAAACCCCTGCTTGTCCTTAAGTATCTGCTATAAATAATCACACCAGGAATAAAATGTGTTTTCATTTGAGGAGTCACCTCTCTCCTTGTCAGCTTCACTTACAGCAAAGTCACGCTGTCAATCTGTGCCAGTTCTCCTTGAGAATACACCAGCAAAGCCAAATATTTTCCCTTCTGACAGCACATCTACTGAAATGGGAAAGACTAAACTAAATAAAAAGCAATTATCCCTTTTTTTTTTTTTGCCCCATAGTTCTGTATGCTAATTGTTAACAGTGACCCACTCCTACAAAGGACTGGGAAAAATTAAATGGATTTCAACCAATGCTACTAATTCTTCAACACAGATCTTACTTATCACAAAAATTAAATATATCTGCCAGGCATGGGAATTATTAACAAAAAAAGAAGGGCAAATGAACAGCAGACGTGGGGCTACTTGGAGTGAAGGGAAAGACTGACATAAATCTATTCTGTAATCTCGTGGCTGTTTCCTACTAAAGGAAGGACCAGAATGCAATGTGCTAAATTGCTGGGGCAGAGGGATATGTTGCTTAACCTTTTTTTTAAAAAAAAAAAAAACAACCAGTTGCACTGCTGGCACAACAGACCTAGCTCTGTCACAAGTAATTTATTACATCAGTATATCAACTTTATTAAAAAAAGAAAAAGACAACAAAGAAGTCTGTCTTTGTGCCGAGCTCAGCTCAGACTGGTTTGGAAACATAAACAGCTTCAGAGTTTAATTAGAAACTGTTTACATCTGAAAGATAATTTCATTTTCCTCAAATTGTAACAGAGGTAATTCCAGATAGTTCTGCTGACTCCAGAGTTTAATGGCTCTAAGCTGCCAGACTGAAAAATGCAAAGTGAGGTCTGAACAGCTGAAAACCGACTGAGAGGGGTCAGGGAATTCTGTGCTAACTACGAATGGTTTGATTATCTAACATTTAACAGCTCTGCAGCTACAAGATCCTGCAAGACATCTACAAGGAAAAAAAAAGAGAACCAGTCAGTAAACTCAAGTGTCCTTTCCCACACTCCATTTCTGATTTCTTTCCCATTTCACTCTGACCTTTTGTCTTTTTTTAACCTTATTTTTAAAGTTTTTTTTCTTAATCTGGAGAAGTGCTGGGAAAAAGTGTTTTTCCCTTCAAGTTGATGCTGTTTTCATGGCATACCTGGCTGTGTTCTGGAGCAGTGTGCTGGAAATCTCTGGAGGATGTATATTTTCACATCTGGAGACTCCAGTTCAGCCTTTGAATGACCAAAATGAGGGCGACCTTATGTTCTGCTTCCTTGAGATCATTTGTCATAAAGGAGAAAAGTGATTGAAACTAATACTTAATACAACAAATGCCACAAGTGATTAGTACTTTCCCAACTTGTCCTTAAGAGATTTTCACTATGTTTTATTTATTTAACTACATGTTTATAAAATAGTTAAATAAATATTTTTTTCCGTGGCAGTTCAAAAATCAAACAAAAGCAGATGACAAAATAAGAAGGTTCCTCAGAAAACCCTTTAAGACCCAAACCCACTGAGCCCTGCAGCTCTCCAGGAGCCTTCAGCCACCCTCTAAGATGCAAATACTCACTTGTGCAGTGTAAAATCAGCATTGCTGCCACTGGTCTGCTTTTGATGTGCAGCCCTAAAGCTCATTAATGGTAATGAGGGATCCACAGGGAAGCACAGACCTTCAGCACCATCAAAGGACGGCAGTTGTGAACACTTTAATTAAGGGGTGCTGCTCCCCCAGACACTGCCCTGGGGGAGGGAACGAAGGAGCTGCTGGATCCCCTCAGCCTGACCCAACCCTGCTGTTCATCCATCCCAGTTCCACCAGGAGAGCTGCACTCCTGGGCAGCCAGGCAGATCCCTGAGGAATCCTCGCTGATGCACACCCTCCTGCCTCCACAAACCTTGCTTTTCATCTGGGGGCTCCCATCAGCTGGATTTTCACATAGCTCCCAGAAATGCTGCTCCAGTTCACCAGAGGTGGAAGCAAACTGCAGCACAGGAGCAAACCAGGCTGGGGTTTGGGTGCACAGGCCAATTTCTCTTCTCAAACCCATATTTCCACCAGAAATATCAAATGGTTTTGGACAGAGACCCTGGACACAGGTACAATTCACACACCTGTGACCTAACAATTAATTAAGGAATATTCACTAATCAGGTTGTGACACCTCAGTGGCTCTGGGTGATGCCTCAGGTTTTGGCTTTTATATTTTTCAGATTCTGTGCTGCTTTAGTGTGTGGGGCTGGGCTTCATATCAGGGGATGGTGAGCTCTCTGCACAGAGCAGGGAGACAAAACAATTCCTTCTCTAGCTGGGGACCAAGGACAAATGATCCAAATCTCAGCCCAAGAGCACAAACAACGTGGGCTGAAGAGAGAAAAACAAGAAGGATGGGACTTGATGGGCTAAAGCTGGAATTGGACAATGAACTCCAATGTGCAAATGGAGCAGAACTGATAAAAGTGCCAGAGCCCGTGCCCGGTGTCCATTTTGGGACCATTTTGGTTGATCTTGGGTGCAGCCCTGGCTGGGCTCTTGTGCTGCCCAAGGTGGATCCATGGAGGAAATCCTTTTCATAAATCCCTGCTTTATTCTGGAACTCTGCCCAGCCTCTGTTCTAGGCCAGCCTGCACAGGGCATCATGGGGAACGTTCCAGATGCATCCTTGGAGCCCAGAAGTTTGGGGAAGAGGGAGTGTTCTGGTGCTGGACTCCTGCAATAACAGCTTCATGTGATTGCCAAAGTTGCACTTCTGCCAACCCTGCCCTTGCACCGAGCACAAACTCCAGAGAAATCTTCCAAGTCTGAGCCCTTACACCAGGAAAATCAGCAAGACCTTCATCCAGAGTATGGAACAAGCATGAACTGGGAATGAGGGCAGGGAGAGAAAACAAATAAATAGCTATTTTAGATGTCTCTGATAATACATTTGCTACCACAGAGGCTGCCAATAGAGGGGAGCCAATAAAACCAGCTTTCCCTTGCCAGCAGAAATGGGTGTTCATAAAAAACCACAGAATAAAGTGGGATGCACACCTCCTTGGCCACTGAAGCTAACACATGAAAGCAAAGCACCAAATGAACTCTTGCTCACTTGCAGCAGAGCTGCCTTTGAAGGATAACTTCTCCCAGATCCCACAGCACAGGAATTGGCCTCTGAATAGCAAACATCTAAGCTCATCCAGGGATGCCTGGACCACTTTTACAACAGATCCATGGACCAGCTCATCCCCAGGGAGGCAAACAGGAATGTTCACATTTGCTGTATCTCCTGTGCAACTCTTGGTGTCACTTGGAGCTCCTCACAGACATCTGGTACTACTGCTCAGGAAAAAGCCACTCTGTTTCCACTTAAATATTTTATCTCACCTTAATTACTACTGATGTGCTCGGTGTTCAGTGCAGAATAGCTAATTGCTCCTGGAGGGAACCAAAACCCAGTAAGTACCGAGGCTCTTTATCAGTGATACCTGGAAGAAGTGCACCTGATGGTCCTTCCCATGGTTAATTTTCCCCCATTTCTCCTCAGCAGTGCTTAATTCAAGTCATTAGTTTAATTTGGGACTGTCATTCAGCTGAGTCTTAACAGATCACCTTTGCTCTCACTCTCATTCACAAATAGGCAGCTTCCCATTGTCTCCCTGCTTTAATTCTAACATAAAGGTTTGAATTTTACTTAAAAATTTACTGATAACAGTGGGGGTCTTTTGGGACTGGTTAGAAAAATGTCTTCTCCAAATTACAACAGTAAATGAATCTGTATTTTTCTACATATGGTTTCTACTCTGTGCTCTTTCTTTGCTCCTAATTGCTCTCCTCCCCCAGACCCTGCCTCCAAAAACTCAATAATTAAAGTGAAATTGTGTACTGAAAGGCAATTACTCAAAATTAGTTGTTCTTTTTTTTCCCCATGAAGCACCATTCCATAAAAATCCTCTAAAATAATAATCTATAGCTGAGAGGTTAAATTGATCTCATTTCTTCTTTTTTTCCACTCATAGTCATCACTACACAAAACAGGAATTTCCACCAGCGGTGTCACAGCCCAAGCCCCACTCCCCTGTAACTCTTACAGTAATATTTATCCAAGTAAATTCAATTTAAAATCTGAGCGAGAGAGAAACACAGAGTGACTTTAAATCCTAGCTGTGAAAATTGGAAATGGGAACACAAGATCCAAGATAAGAATAGGGGGGAAAACAGGCAGGCAGAGGGGTTCAATTCATTCTTGACTTTTCAAAAGGAGAATGAAGGAACAAGACAAAGGGGAGTTGTTGTGTGGGAAAGGATCCTAAAGAAGCTGCCTCCTCCTTCCTGTGCCTGGCCCAGACCTTCCTGTGTGTCATCAAGGGATGGAAACCAGAATATGCCTTGGAACTCTTGGGAAAGAGGAAAGCCAGGTCTGCTAGGGGCCTAGATTAAAATAAAAGTTTCCCAAGAGACGTTCTTTCATTCAGAAGTTTGTTAAGCAAATATCAATAGCCATGCTCACACATCAGATTTTCCACTTCTTGAATATCTACTGCTTGTTACATGCTTGAAACAATAGCCCATACAGAATTTATACTTTCCTGAGTATTTTAAATTATTTTGCATTTTTTTAATCTTTTCTCCATCATGGGCTTTGAGGAGAACCTTCCAGATCAGTGTGAGGTGTTCCATCTCATTATAAATGCATAGAGAAAGCAATGGGGTGTAGGGCAGTAGGATAGACCTGAGAAAAATCTCCACCATTCCCATATCCAGGTGCAAAAGGCATTGGAGGGGAACACCACAAAGCAGCTCTTTCCCCATTTTCCACCAGCTTGTGTCTATGGGAAGGCAAAGAGAGATGGAACAAATGGCTCTGTCCTGGGAGCCATTTCCTTTAGCCCTGGCTGGGATGATCCAGCAACAAGAAATGAACCTGGGAAGAGAAAATGCTTCCACCAGGGGCCAGTGGAAAAGGATTTTGTTATTGCAGGTATGGGCATCCCAAAGGGAAAAAACAACTGTAGGATCAGCATGTGAATGGGCTTGGTGAAACTGCCCCTCCTTGGAGGATTCCTGCTCTCATTAACCTCACCTAGGAAGAGGAAATGGAAAGGCATCAAGGAGCACTCCCTGGGAGAGGGAAGGAAGAGCAAATTTCCCTGCAGACAAGTTCCCTGTGTGGATCACCTGCATGGAAGCTGAAAGAGCAGAGCACTCAAGGACAGAGGAAGGGGGGTGAGGGGAAGTTCAACCCTTGAGTTTACAGGAGGGGAGAACACCAACTATCAAAATTTTGCTTCCCTTAAGGCTGGCAAAAAAAATCTCAAACATATCTGAAGTCAATATTTCAACTTCTTAGTGGGAACTTCAAACCCCATGGAGGCCCCTGTGCTCAATTCTGATGAAGAAGGACGTGTAAAAATTGCATTTCCAAAATGATTAAATAAACAAGTGCTGCTAATTGGCAGCATTTTGCTCTGCAGTGCTAAATTCTGCTCACATTTGCAAGGGTGTAAATCCAGCCCAATGCCTTGGGCTGCACCAGAACTCTTTGGTATTTATCTACCTGGCAGGAAGAATATTTTCACTCCTAAGAGGCGACACTTTAGGGAGATATTTGGAAAACAAGTGGAATACTGAAGTGGCCTCACTGGCTCAGCCCAGCCCCTTAGTTTCCAGATAATAAGATCTCAGTAAAAAGATTCAGAAATCTCTCTAATATTCCTTCTTTTTCACTTGCAACAGTCCATGTACAAGACAATTAAAATAGCTAGAGGAACATCATTACAACAGATGCATAAAAAAGAGTACAATGTGTAATCAATATTCCTTACTGATATGATTATTATCAATATTAAATATATTTCTATATTAATATTCTGTAGTACTAAATACTAATTTTAGTACTAAATATTCCTTATTGATAGTATCTTTATAGGAACCACCCCCATTTCTACAGAAGGATTTATCTGATTTTCATAACATATTTAAATCTCTCAAAGTCCTGTACTGACACAAATTTGTGGGGTTTTGTGCTTGATTCCACGTTATAAAAAAGACATTTTGCTAAAGTAGTAGGTCTTTAGACATTTGTAGCTGACACACAACTGGTGCTCATCTTGCTGGTATCTTTTAAGAATAAAAACTATAGGAAGCTGATTAAAGGATGGATCCAACAGAGTTTAAATTCCACCCTGATCCCTGGAGGTTCTTTTCCCACCAAGACGTAATGTCCAAGACCTCTTCAAAGACTGAAACAGAAGAACTGAAAGAAATTACAATAATTGATGAAATCCCTTTTAAGTCAACAGCCTTAAAACATTCCTTTTTGTGCACGACCACACTAATGACTCCAAAGTTAAATTTACAGAGGACTTTCTGGTATAACTTAGATATTTCCTATTTTGTGTAGACATCAGATAAGGACTTCTCAGTGCTTTTTACAGTAACTTCAGCTAGCTTTTTTTTTTATTTCATTCATTAAATTTACTTGAAACCAATTAGAAAAGCACAGAGTCAGTGCAGTGAGTACACTGAGAGCAGGCTGTCTCTCTAAATGGACGTGGGATGCTCTTAGTTTTGATTTTTTGGCTATTTCCAGAGTGCATTTGAGATAAGGAACATTCATTTGGCCTCCCCTTAACAGACATGCACTTCCAGAGAGGAAAACTTTTCAGTGTTCCTTCAATAACGGTGCTCTAGGGAATATTGCTATTGGTGAGACACGTCGGGTAATTAAATATTCAAAGTTAATTTGAAATTGGTGAGATGCAGCTTGGCTCAAGGCACGAAGTGTTCCCCAGGAATGTTTATCACAGATTGACAGCACAGTGAAGAGATAAAGCCTAAGGCTATAAACCCAAAGCTGAAGTTTCCATTTCTGAATCAATAATGGGTGCAAACAATGAGCCTGCTCAGGCCTGGGAGGCCACAGCTCCTCCTCAGGCACGAGCTGAATGCAGGGTTTGCTGAAAATCCCAAGAGGACATTACAAGGTGGGGCTGACTCCCCCTGCCCAAACCTGTGGGGTGCTGGGGGTGGGCAGAGCCTTCAGCCTGGAGCAGGTTACAGGTTCCTGGCTGCAGGAACCCCAGTGGGGAAGCTGAGCTGTTTGGGATGAGGAATGGAATATCCAGTTCCTCACGTCCTGAGGAACCCTGAGTGGGCACAGCCTTGCTCTGACCTTGCCCTGAGCCCACCCAAGCCCAGTGTCTGGACTGGCACACCCAGCACCTAGGACGGGATCAGACACACCCAAAGGACTCCAGTGTGAAGGAGGAGTGAGGAAGGAGCTATTTAATGTTCTTCTCACCAGATGAGTTCAGAAAGTGTCCAGAAATTTCTGTCCTGAGAGCATCCCTGTGTTGATTGCAAAGTGGAGCAGCTGGATGCAGAAGCAGTAACTCAGCTGAGCTGACAGAAGCTGGAATGTTCCCCTGAGGAGCTCAGAGCCCAGCCCTGCCTGCCCGCTGCTCACCATCCCCTCAGCTCAGAGCCCTCTGCCACTTCTCTGTCCCCACAGTGTGCCCTGACCTGTGCAGGATGAATTCCATGGGGATAATCACCACCCATTGTCTCAGAAGAGCTGAGCTCTTTTTCTTTTCCAGACTGTAGGAATCCCTCTCATTCTCCTCCACTCTCACAACTCTCTTTTGTTTGTCTCTCAACTTGCTGTGCTTGGCCTCTGGCCACAATCCTGATTTCTGCCCTGATGGAGGGTGACGGCTTTGCCTTTGAAGGAATTCCAAGGCTGCTGTTGGGCTGACCAGCAGGGAACAACCCTGCCCAACACTCCCTGGCCTCTCCCAGATTGCTCCCCTTCTTTCCCAGAAACCTGCAGTCTTGGAAAAGGCAGAGGGAGAGCTGATCACAACTCCCAGAAGAGGTTTTTGAGCAACAGATGAACTTTAAGCACACAGAGCGAACGCTGGAGCTGGAAGGGACATCAGAGAACATCCAGACCATGCTCTTGTCCTGAGGCACATCCAGCTGTACATACCCTGCTGGCAGAGATTTGCCTCACTGGTTCTTACTGGATTCCAGTCACAGGCAGTCTAATTCCTGCATTTGGCCCAGTCTAACCATCAGAGAGCTTTGGCAAATCTTACTTCGATTTAATCCCTTCAGTCCTAGTCTGAACATGGACATGGAGAACTCATCCTCATATCCTTCAGTTTCAACAGGAATTTAAAATACATCCCTGCAAGCAGTGACAGCTCACCCTGCCCAGGGTGCCTGAAATTTCAGGGTCTACAAAACACCCTTGTCCCTTGGCACAGTGCCTTTGCCATCAGCAGAGCCACCCTTCAGTACTGGCAGGGAATCAGGGAACATCCTGAGCTGGAAGGGACCCACCAGGATCACCGAGTCCAGCTCCTGGCCCTGCACTCACAGCAGTGACCACAGCTTCACTGCTTTTTATTTCCCACATTTCTAAGCCCTTTTCTTGGAAGATCTCCCTCTGGACACAGAACAGCCTTAATCCCACCAACCTTGCAGAATTCATTTTCTCACAAGCTGAAAGTGCTCCACACTTACAACAGAAGTTTGTGCAGAACTAAAACCTGCTCTGCACAAGACAAAGAGTTTGCAGAGTCTAAGAGTGAATTTCCTGCATTACTGAATTTCCTACCCACTCATCTCATCTTGGCTCATTTCCTTTTGTGACTGATGCTCAGCTGGCAAGATGAGAGAAGGTGAAATTCTGATTTAACACTTGCAATGCAGTTTGTTTGGTTGTGGACTGGTATTTTTAAAAATTACCCAGTTGCTTACAGCATTTTTGTCTCTCACATTGTTAACCTGGAAATAGAAATGTGCAATAATACACGTTGTGCTCTGATAACATTGAATTCTTTCAGCTTGAGGAGGATAACTGCAACAAGATTTAACAGGCGTTGAAAAACCTCTTTTTTTTTTTACCTTTCAGTGTTCCTGAGGCACAAAATGAAACCACAGCTGTCCCACTGTAGCTGTAGCTTGTGTAGCTTTCCAGTCTCAGCCTGGCACTTACCCAGTGGAGGGGTTCATGATGCAGCCCCCTTTATCAGTGGATGCTCTGCAGTTGCAGCCCCTCTCCAGCGTGTCATGATTCATCCCAAAATTGTGCCCCAGCTCATGAGCTAGTGTCACTGCTGCACCCAAAGGGTTTTCTGAGTGATCCTTCAAAAAAAAAAATCCACGGGAGAACCAGTCAATTCAGCATATAAACCCAACTCAAGGCACACATTCCCCCTCTAAGGTCCTATTGCCTGTCCTTTGAAATGTTTTATAAGTTTTGCAGCTGTAGTTGCTGAGTTGTTAAATAAACTGAATTTTAAATTCATCCATTTATAGGGCAGAGTGGGAATTTCAGGACAGCCTTTCTGGCCACCCAGTTTCCCCATTAGACATTTGAAACCATTGAGCAGCTGTGAACATCTCTTTACCGGGAAAATCAAAATTCTGCTGTTCAAGAAATCCCCCAAACTCCCAAGTGCCAGCAGTGGCAGAGAGAGGTCACCAGACATGGAGTGTTGGGAAGGGCAAGAATTTATGGGTGAGGATGAGTGTGGTGAGGGAGAACTGAGAAGATCCTTCATGTCAGGAGGCCAATTAAAAATGCAGCAAGAGATTTTACTTAGTCTATTTAATTTGCTTCAGACTGTTTCTTTAATAGCAGACTGTCCAAGATTTCACAAACCCTTTAAGAAAAACCAAGAACCTTTAAAAATCTCCCTGTTAAAATGAAAGGCCAAAGCAAGCCAGAATCTTCCATGGCCTCTTATTAACCTATAAATCCTCTAAATGTTGAAAGTGTCAGTTTGAAATTTTAACATTAATCCATGTTTAAATGCTGATTTTTGGGACAATCATTTCTGAGAAATTCACTGCATGATTTGATTGCAGGCTGCTGATCAGAATGATGTTTTGGCTTAACCACAAGTAAGAGACCTTTCCACACTGATCATTTTCCTTGAGGGAAAAAAATCCACTACACTTGTAAGAAAGCTTTCCCTGAAGGCATAAACATGTAATATAAATGCATGATCCACTATTTATCAGTCAGTAAATGGAATTACTGTGTACAGCTGCCTGCCCTAGAAGCGTGCATGAATATATTCACTTTAAATAACTCTTTCAGCATCATCTAAGGCAAACTCCAGACTAAAAAGAAGTGAAAGGTAAAACTGTCTAAAACATTATCTGTGTACTAATGGAGGCCTTAATACATGACTTGGGCTAGATTTAAGATTTTCTTCTTTCATCTGTCTGGGCTAATGTTTTTAGTAAATCACTTCTCAAATGGCAAACAAAATCAAGAGAATACAGTAATTCTGAACACACCAAGCTGCTCCTTCTGCACTTGGAATCAACTCAAAAGAATTTTATCTTTTCACAAAATGTCTCTCTTTAAATTTTTTTCCCTGAATTTTAAAATCTTTATATAAAAATCTCGTGACAGCCAGTTTGTGTGGAGTTTGTCCTGCACAGCACCTACATAATGAGATATCTGGATACTGCATTTATCTTTGTGTACACAGTAGTTTATGGAATAGTTAGAGAATTCAATGTAATTGAACCTGATGTCATAGAAAGAGCACAACCTCTCACTCAAATGTAAAAAAAATGCAGGGCTGAAGATTAAGAAAACAGCAAAATAATTCCATATGATTTACCACTGACTCATTGGATGATGCCTTGAAATTCAGGCTATCTGGTCAAGGCAGAAACTCCTCACTGAGCTACACAGACACACAGCAAACTGAGCTCAGACTTTCTTTATTTTTCCAGTATCTCCTCCACTTACTGATTATATTTCTCTGAATACTCTGAAGCTGTCAACTAAAGCTAAAAACAAGGATTCACACAGTCCACTCCAGAAGTAGAGCAAGAAATGATGTGAAATGCAATTTGGGACTTGAATAGGCAAACAATTATTCCAGCCCATGAGGTTCTCATTACTTGCTCAGATCCTCTTGGAATGCAATTTTATCAGCTTCTAGAGAGGGGTTTTAAAAGGAGGAATGTGATGCCTCAGCAAAAGAGGTTATTTGAAGACAGCATAAATGAAGATTATCAAAACAAACAGTGACATGTTCCACTTGATACTGAGACCATTTAAGTATCACAAGGACTAAAGAAATGAATAGCAATGTGACTTTGATTTATTCCACCAGGGTCTCTCAAAGTTAACTTGAGCAGTAAAAGTCATTACCAAACACATTTCACAACCACTGAATAAGCAACCATCTACTGTTAAGACATTATAAGCTGTTGCACAAAACATGCAGCTGCTTTCAGCTGAACTCTGCTTCATTCCAGTGGGATTTAAATCAAATCCTAATAATTAAATACTGTCACCTACAGCTCCAACAGGCAAATGCTCTGCTCCTGGTACTTTCAGTGCATGTTCACTCGGTTCATGGAGTCCACAGAATGGTTTGAATTGGAAGTGACCTCAAAAATCATCCCACCCCTCCTTTCACTGTCCCAGGGTGCTCCAAGTCCTGTCCAGCCTGGCCTTGGGCACTGCCAGGGATCCAGGGGCAGCCACAGCTTCTCTGGGGACCCTGTGCCAGGGCCTCCCACCCTCACAGGGAACAATTTCTTCTAATATCTAATCTAAATCTCTCCTGTGTAAGTTTAAAACCCTTCTCCCTCGCCCTAGCACTATCTGCCCAGATAAAAAGTCACTTTCCTCTTCTCTCAGAAATATTTTACTTTTAAATCCATGAATTCAGTGGGCAACCTTTGGAAACAGAAGAATGAAGACTGAATCACGTCAAAGACTTGCTTTAATGTCAACTTCTCTTTGTTTTTTCTATGACACTACAGAAACTTCACAGGAAAATGAAATGATAAAGGTCTTGTTAAAGCTTCTCACACTCACATGGCTGCTCTCCCTGCTTTGAGTTCCTCTGAAAATTAATGGGAGACAGGGTGTCACCCACTGAGAGAACTCAGCCCTATAGAAAAGAGACAGGCATGCTCCCAGGGAGGCATGACACAGGAATTTAGATCATAAAGTAGAGCTGACTAACTGCAAAAAGAACCAGGAAAATCACATCAGACAAGAGTCACTCCAGATTTCGTATCCAAATGTCATTTCTTACGCAGTCTCTCATTGTCTTTTCTTCCAGAACAGGTTTTAGAGTATGGGAGCTTTTGGTGTTGAGTGCTGGGGGTGGGATGGATCAGAAATTGGGTGAATTATGAGGCTGGCCAAATGTTCATTTGTGCAGTGTTGAGACACCTGAGCCCCTCACCTTCCCAGGCTAAGAGTGATTCATTCTTTCATAGAATCACAGAATGTTTTAAGTTGGAAAATACCTTTAAGATCATGGAGTCCAACCATTCCCCAGCACTGCCAAGGCCACCACTGCCCCATGTCCCCAAGTGCCACATCCACAGGGCTTTTAAATCCCTCCAGGACTGGGGACTCCTCTTCTTCCCTGGGCAGCTGTGTCAGGGTACAGGTACCAATATTTATAAATATGTTTTGTCTATGCCTGAATCGGCCTTTGCTAACTCAGGGGATGGTTGGGCAGCTGCACTTTTGGGTTTTGGGGTGAGTGTTTGCTTCATTTGGATTTGGCTCCTCTTTGAGGATTTGCTTAAAGAGCTGGAGAACATTTCTGGTTATTCTGTGCAAGTTTCAAGTTAATTTGCACCTCAAAAGCTTAAATTCACTGAGTGTCTGGGTAACACTGTGCTCCCCTTCATGACAGAAGATTCAGCCTGGCCCAGGATTCATCCACAGACCCTGGGTTTCTCCTGGACATATAAATCAGTCCCCTCTCTATGAGAACATTCTAAAGAAATGCTGATTCTTGTTTTCTTGTTACTGGAATGAACTATTTGTAATTATTTCTCTTTCAAATGACAGTTCCCAGAGTGAAGAGAACTGACTTGGCAGTAAATTACACTGTAGAGTGTTTTAAATCTTATGCTAAAAATTAAAAGGACAAAAAAGTCATCATTAAGGGCATGTCTGACTGCAGATAGAGCCAAAGCAGGGACTGCAGGGCTGAGTCAAATGGGAAAAATGGGGCTGTTTGCCTCATCTGTGCCTTTACCAAGACTTGGGGGTGCACTGGGACACTCCTACAGCTCTTTCTTCCTTTTTTTTCTCCTTTTCCTTTTGTATCTCTCTCCCAGGTACCCAGTGAATAATTGTTACAGCCAGCAGTTACAGACTCAGCTCCTCAAGCTACCAAGAGCCTGAAACCTTTGCCTTTCCTACAACTTTGACACAACCTTTCCCAAATTGTGTGATTTGATTGTTCTATTTAAAGCTTTTTCCCTCTGTCTTAGCACAAAACACGGTAATATTTGAATTTTAAAAAAAGAAAAAAATCGGAAAGAAAGTACATCAGAACTCCTTCCAGGAATTGGACAAGATGTTTGCTTGTGTGTTCACCATGTCTTGCATCTAACAACAACAGTAATACCCTGGGAGAGACTCAGCTGGAATAAATGCTGCCATTGTTTGTTCTCACTGTCTGGCAATGCAATAAAACCACTGCTGCAAAGATGGAAAATAAGGCCTAACACAGGAAACTCTATAAATACAGGAAAAAAAAATCAATATAATAAAAGATTCAGGATAGACTGCTGCTGCCTGTAACACAAGTATACCCAAGTGTATAACAAATACATCTTCTGGTTCTCTTCCTTCACAGCACCTCAGCACCTGGTTCAACAACAATTAGAGGCATAAACTCCTTGCAAGGAGGCCCTGCTATATTTTAATGCAATATTTTGGTTTTTTTCACTATGGAAACGATCATTTACAAGCAATCTGAACGGGGATATAAACAACAGAGGGATGGAAAATGGGACCAACGGGGCTGACGTCGTGGTACAGGACGCAGGAGTGCAGGACCTGGCGTGGTGTCACCCCAGCTGGGCCAGTCTGGGTGCTGTGCTTGCCCCACTTACCATGACAACCCCTCCAGACTGCTCTGCTGTGCACATGCTCATGATGGGAGCCATGCCAATGGTTGTCCCCTGGAAGTACACCCCGCTGCAGGAGGGGGAGAGGAGACACAGAGTCACCAGTCAGCGCCAAGATACCTCCCTGTTATTTCCAGCTCTGTATTTCTGCCAGTCTCAAACCAAGACCCCGTTTCTGCTCCTCACATTTGCAGGTCTAAAGCAATGGGAAGCCCAGATGGGCTGTGCTGACTCAGCTGAACTGAAGCACAGGGTCCCAGCTCCTGGAACATCCATTGGATCACCCCCACTGGATCACCCTCCTTGTTTCTACTGCTGCAACAGGACCCTTCCCTTTCTTTGTTCCTGCTGGCTGAAGTTGGGAACAGAAGTAGCAGCATAAAAATAATGTCTCTAACTCAAAGAAGGGTTATTGTAATGCAGAGGGAAGTTTATGTGCTACTTGTGATGATGCACAGCCTTGAATGTAATAATTTCAAACAAAGTGTTATTATACATATAGAGCAATCAAATATCTCAGGAGGGACAGTTTGGAAAGGCCCAATTTATTCTTATTCAGGTAATGTAAGAAGTAAATAACTCCTTTTAATTACTGAGACATCAGGTGTGTTTATCTGCTCAGTATAAAGAACAGTCAGTTGATCAAAATAATACCTATTCAAGAAAGAGGTGTTCCTCTTCCCTTTTTTTTAAGAGTGCTTTTACTTTTACAGAACCATAGACTGGTTTGGGTTGACAGGGACCTTTACTCAATTATTTTATTCCAAGAAAAAGCAGCAGGGTAAAATATGTTTATGGTTAATTTTTAAATCATGAATGCAAATGACTTGTCTAAATTAGACAGCATTTTAGAGCATACTGAGGTCTTGTCATTAAGAAATAGGCTTCACATTGGGGTCAGAGCAGGACTGGCTTTTCCAGTGACAATTTAGACTGAGGGCAGTTTAAGCTGGTTGTAAATTCATACTCTGAGCATGCAGCAGATGATTACAACCCACTGCTCTACACGAGCTGCCCTCAGGACAGGCTCTGAGTACCAGGGCTGGGAAAGGAAACTCACCTGGAGCACGTGCTGCAGGGCCCTGCAGAGGGGTTTTGGGCTTGATGTTTGCAGAGGGGAAAGGCAAACCCTCGGGAACACAGATGTTCCTTCCAACAGCTTAGCTTCTGGGGAAGGACTCAGTGCAGCTATCCTGAAATCCCCAAAATCTCCAAAATCCCCAAAATGCTGGCGGGTATCAAATCCTGAGCCAAGCCTACCTGATCAGCTGTGCATTGTCATGGGCTTTCCGAGGTAGGAGTTTGAGCTTTCTCCAGTCCAGGAACTCATGCAGGCTGGTGAAAGGGTCTTGGGAAATGGAGCACTTATCCATGTCATTCCACACTTCCACTCCCACCAGGGCCACTCGGATGTTCAGTGGCCTGTAGAACTAAGGAGAAGAGAAAAGCAGGAAATGTGTGTCTAAAACCCATTTCAGACTAGAATATTCAGATTAGAATATTTCAATAAAAACATAATTAACCTCTCTTGTAGAGGTTAAAACAATTTCTTCTTCAGGGCAAAACACCTGACAGGACTCAGACAAAATATTTCCAAGACTCCCAGAAAACTGTTCTGACCCAACTCAATACCCATAAGGCATTCAAAGAGATCCAGGGATTTCCTCCTTCTCCCTGTCCTACCCAACCCTGCAGCTCCCTGCCCATGTCCCTCAGCTCTAAAGGAACTCCTGGCCATGGCAGATGACTCTCCCAGGGCTGCCCCACCCCTGTAGTGAAAAAAACCAAAATATTGCCCAGATCCAGTTCCAGAGGGACAGGAACTGTGCTGTGCTATGGTTGTGGTTCACAGTAATAGCTGAAAACGAGCCAGGGTCATCAAGGCTTGCACAGAGCAGATAAAACCAAGTGATTTTATCTATTTCCCCACCAGCAAATGCCATTTTGCTGCACAAGGGGAGCCAGAGCAACATTAGCAGAGCCACGACAACAGTTCTAATGTGAGAGTAATGTGAGCAAGGAGTCAGGGATTGATCAAGCCCAGATTTGCCTGACAGGCTGAGGAAAACACCCAGTAGATCTTTGTCTTGTTTCTCTGCATTCCAGTCACTAGCAGAATGCCAGCATTTGCTGAGCATAAATTAAGCATGAAACAAAAAATACATTACAATATGCAAAATTAATTTTGAGCAGGTAACATATAAACACCTGTCCTCTGGCAATAAGTCAGCAAGACAATTATGGATGAGGTGGAGGTGTCTTCAGCAGCTTGTTTTTAATCAGGAATGCTTCTCCTTGAGCTACTGCCCTTGAAGTATCACTTGATAAGTTCTCAGATAAATTAAGACACTCTCAGTTATAATTTCACTACTAGAGTCCTAATATTTTCTGGCCATACAGCCCAACAAAAAATAAACTCTAATTTGTTTTGTTTGTTGTTTGTTGAATTTGTTTGTTGTTTGTCTAATTTGTTGAAAAACCACTCTAGAGGACTCTTAGCTTTTATTGTTTACTGTCAATGAATTATTTCAAGACCAAAAGAAGTCCAGTGTATGTCTGTCTCTTATTGCTCTCACTCAGCCATCAACTCTGCTTCTTTATTTTTTAATTCTGCCATCTTCCTTGTATTACCCATCTTATTAACTGTGTTTTCTCAGGCCTTTGTTGGCCTTACAACTGGGCCTTCCCTTGTTGCTGCAAATGACTTTGTTCTCTAAATTTCTCTTAAAAATAATCCTCTTTTTTTTTATACAGGCTGTTCCACAGGTGATTATCCCATCCTCTTCCCTGGTGAATAAAACCCTAGGGCTAAACTGGGCTTTTTTTAGGAATAGATCTTTACATCCCATACACAGCAGAGCAGAGCTCGTGGCTTCATGTAGCAAAAGGCAAATGCAAGGTTTAAATTTGCTTTTCCTGGCTGGAGGGAAGCTTTGCTCTGAAATACTGGAGTACCAGCAGAGCTGCAGGGTTAGCTCCTTCAGCATCCTTCAGAAAGTGTGGCAAGGTTGGGAAAAGGGAAACAATCCTCATGTTCTTACCTTATCAACGTAGTTTGCAATTTCTATCAGCCTCTGCTTAATTTTTTCCACATCTTTGCCTTGTCTCTGAAACTTGGAACGTAAAGGATCAATGTACCAGCAGCACACATGTCACAGAGTTTCCCCCCAAGAGCCAGCACATCAGGGATGTTTGGGAATTAGTTAGGGTGCAGCCAAAATCCACCAGCAGACTCCTGCTGGACTCACAGGACCACAGTCTGCCCCAAAATAAACCCAGACTGTGGGATAAGATTTTGGTTCTCATTAAAAGATTTTAAAATCTCCGAGTGTTACGTAGGGGTCTTTTCAGGACTGATGTTTCAGGGAAAATTTCTCTTAGTGGGTCTTGCAAAGAGTGATTGCAATTCCCTAAGTAGCAGTGTTCAAGGAGCCAAAAAAACAAACAAACAAAAAAAACCCCAAAAAACAACAACAACAACAACAAAAAAAGCAAAATTATTCAAGCCAAGATTCAGATCTTTGCCATTCAGCTCGCTGGAACATTTTCACAGCCAGTGCTGGGCACTTTGAAGCTCCCTTTGCAAACCATCAGGAAGGCAGTCGTGCTCCATGGAATGTGATGGCCAAGCACTGCTTCAGCAGCACTGACAGCCCCACTGAGGGCACAGGGAATGGCAGTGAGGACTTCACTTGCTCAAGGAGAGTATTTGCCTCTTCTTCCACACTGACACAGCTATTTCAGGGTCAAACTCCTTCTGAAGTATTGCAAGAAATTTTACAACTGAGTATCACTACTGTCTTATCTTAATAATTCCTTCCCTTGCTCAGCCCTAATTAGGGAGGATGATTTACCTCAGAAAACCATCACAGCATTGTCTGAAGCACCTTATTTGCAGCACCATGGTAACAGAGCTGAGCTGCCCCTTTCCTGCTCACATAACTTTTTATTTTGCAGTTCCTTACCTCACGATTATCTGCCACAATAACAAGCTCCACATACTTCATTGTCTTCAGAGTCTCCCTCTTGTACTGTCAAAAAAACATGGAAGTCTTACTTTGTTTTCAGCCTTGATTCAACAAAGTGCTTGCAAGAGGAAATACAGTGTCTCAGGTTTCCGACATTTTACTGAGATTTTACTACATACAGATTTGTAGGGTATTCCTCCTCCTCCTCATGGAAGTTTTCCTTACAAAACCTCTCAGGATTTGATCACAAAAAGCAGGAGAGTGGTGCAAAGTCTCTCTCAACCTTTCTGCAGTTGAAACCTTTGAGTTCTCTTTCCTCACAGGAGAATATCCCCTCTAGCAGAAAGACCTTTGCTATTTCCCAGGCATGTTTAAAGGAGGGATGAGGTAACTTCTAACAAACATTTCACACAATAGACAAACTGGTTACTAGGAAAAATGAGAGATAAAGGGAATATTGAGTGAAGCAGAGAAGAGGTCAAGCAGTCAAGTCATAAATTATGTAGGAAGAAAAACCCAAAAATAAAAAAAGCAGAACCAAGTGTCAGTGTCTAGGGAAGCAAATTAATACTTGAAAAATGGAAGGCACATATTTAATTCTGTATTTGCATATTCGTATAAAAGGCAGGTCTGAAAGAACCATAATGCTTAACTGAAAAAACAAAATCACTGAAGAGAGTGAAATGATTTTGTAAGAGTATAACACATGTCAGAGCTCCTTTGGTACCCTAAATTTAAGTGACCTATTAGTGCCTGTAAAAGTTCTGCAATTTACAGCAGCAGAATCTATCCCATCATTCCTTCCTTGTGTCTGGACTAGGACATTTAGGGAAAAGAGGTCTCAGCAGAGTATCTGATCTTCCTGCCAGAACTTAGAGGGCTTAAACAGATGTCTGACCTACAACTGACCAGCATGTCTTGAGCTGCAGCAAAGCTCTTTAACCTAAAACATGACTAAAGCTTTCCAAGGAAAACTGCTCCAAGGCAAACTGAGAGATCCCCTAAGCACAGCCAGTGCTGGACATCTCCCTCCAGCCAAATTTCACAAAGTTTTCTTCACATTATCAACTGTTCCTCTTCGTTATCTGCAGATTAATGATTTTGATGTTTTGCAAGAATGAGAGGAAAAGCAAGCGATGCAATCTTTAGTATCTGACTTTCAAACTAATATTTAATAGTGTTGCAAACTCCAATAACTTGAGAAAAGTTTCATTTGGACCATATTTATGGACCAAATAGAGAGGACCAAATTTATGGACCAAAAAGAGAGAGGAGTAAAAGCTGCTGTTAATGAACTAAACATCAAGGATGCAAACACTTGGCAGGATTACACTTGTGAGGGGCTCTGGCAAATGAAGGAGGTAGATTCTTTTAGAACTCCTGGTACTGGGGTGTGGTGTCACTCAGACATGAGTGAGGTGCCACAAAAGGCAAACAGCCATGTGGCTGTGGTTTGTGATGGAATTCATCTCTCAGACACTAAAACTCTCCCATCCTGACATTTATTATGAGGTCCTAAAAAGATGCATCTCCAAGGTGCCTCTCAGCCTCCTCCAGGTGGAAAAGAAAAGATGATACAGGAAAAGCTGAGTTCAAAGGAACAAGGAGAGCTCTGTTACATCAGTCAGTTTAAAACATTTCCCTCTTACCAAGAGTAAAACTGTTTGGACTGGAGTGAGCTGGAAAGAAATTGGCTAGCAGGTATAAAAATCACACAAGCCTCTGGTGACTGACTTGCATAACAAATCTGTTCCTGAGATTTGCCCAAAGGCTATGTCAATTCCTAGGACACAATATTTATTTATGAAATACACCTAATTATGGCTTCTTTCAGCTTGCTCTCTGCAGCCAGCTGCATCAATGCACAACCCCTTTGCTGAGTTAATCCTTCAGAACTGAAATGAGGAGTCAATGACACAGCCATGGGAGCTGGGGGACAATGGGCTTTGTTCCACTGACCATTGTCTCTCTCCTCTGCTTCTTCCCCACCTGATCCTGTCACAAACCTGCTGTCCCAGCAGCTGTACCCTTTCCTCAGCCCTCCCTGCCTGGGAATTGGCATGGCTTGGATGGACACTGCAGTGGTGCTGCCTCTCTTTCCTCACGCTCTAAAAAATCACCTGCCTGGTCATGGTCACCAGCACTGCCAAAATGGCTTTTTTTTTTTCCTTGTGTCTACAGAGAAAATTCCCTACTGCAGGGTGTGTCCTACACAGCAGACATTCTGCAGGGTCCTGTCTCAATGGAGCTCAGCTGGAAAATGCTCCTTGGTGCAATTTGAGAGTCCAGTGAGTCAGGAAATGGCTCACAGAGACCCCACTCCAGCAACACCCTCTGCATCTCCTGCCCTGCTCCTGAGGCTCCTGTTTGGCTCTGGGGAGCTGAGTCTGCTGCTTGTCCCACCCTTCATCTGTACTTGCATCCAAGCCAAAGCCCTCGGTGATATATTGATCTCACATTCCAGCTCTGCTCAATAAGAATTTCCTGTAGGTGTTTGAGTTAAGAGCCAGGGGATAAAACCAAACAAAAATCTTCCCCCAGACCTGTCAAGAAGCCAAATATTTTCATCATGTCCTGAACCTTAGACCAGATTTCTGCTTAATTTTGTCACCCAGTGTGATTTGGAGCAGCTTTATGTCTCCCCACTTTGCAGGTCATCTTTATTTGATGTGCCCCTTGACAGACTGCTTAGTGACAACACTGAGATATCAAAACTCACTCCACACATGACATTTGACAGCTTTCAAAATTCCTACATTAGAAGCTTAACCAACTTACTCATTAAATATATTGTACCTATCCATATGATGTGACTGTTGACAGGTTTTATAATTATATCCACTGAACCACAGCAAAAATATTTTTCAGATATTTAAAGTGAAATTTGAGATGTAGTTGAAGCCACCAGCAAAATGGAAGAACCATAAAAGTAATAATAAAATGGCTTTGATTGTGTCAGTTTGTTACACACACACATTTTATTTCTGCATTACTTTGACTACTTCAGTGGAATTCAGTCAAAGTCACAAATAATTTGGGGAAAACTTAATAAAGTTGTATTTCCAATGTTTTCCACCCACACATGCTTTTAGAAATACACTTAATTCTTATAATATTACATGCAAAGACTAATGCTTTAGATGTAATACACCTAAAAATGTAAAATATATTAATTCCATTGCATAATTATGTCTAGAGATGTCTCTTAGGTTGCTTTACTTAACAATGGAACTGATACAAAGCCTGAGTCATCCATGCAAGTACAAATCCCCATATGTGACATTCGATAAATGCTGATGGCAGATTTGTATCATTATATAATTCCTGAACACCTAACCCAGCCTTTTCTACAATCCTTATCCAATATGCAGATGAATTTGTTACAGCATTTCCTCTTCCTGGTTTTTAGCTCATTGAATTTTCTAATTTCCATTAGCTGGATGCATCTCACATGGAGTACATTTCTGCCAACATCACAGCAACTCCAATAATACATCTGTAAAATAATATGCTGAGAATTTGTTTCGTCTGCATAAGAGACTTTGCTACTAAAATATAAAGGTTCCAAACCTGGTATTAACAAAATATCCCAACTATGATGTTCTCTTTCATCTTGGGAGAGCAAGAACTTTTCCAGACATCGCTCAGTATTCTTAGGGAGTCTTAAATTCTGGTTATAACCATACAAGAACCAAAATATATGGCCATAATATGAACCCATAAACTTTTCTGTGTTGGAAAGGAAGTGAAAAGCAAGTTATGCATGGAGAGTCCAGGAAATGTAATAAAGCTTTAAGAAATAATTTCAAGGCCGCACTTCAGCGGATGGCACCGAGGGAAGTCGATGATGTGGGTTAAGGTTCTGCTCAGTGGAGACTCTTGTGGTGGGCACTAAAATGGGAATGCTGCCAACCAGACACAGAAAAGCACATCAGCCACCTACCCTGCCAGCTGGAGAATGCTGTGATGTGGCACTGGCAGCAGCCCCTGTGGCAGGGATGTCCAGCTGGTGGCCACAAGATCCTGGGGCTATTTTCAGCTTCTCCGCTCGGTAGATCTTGTGTTCACTTGTAGCACCTTCCAATGGCTCCAGAATGTAGCTGTTGTTTTCAAACACAATAATTCCCCTGGGACACAGGACAGCAGAGTGAGACACGTGGTTTTCAGGAGCTTGTCTACACCAGAGTTACACCGAGTTTAATAATGATGGAGTATGAGAAAGCGAAACACTGATTTACAATGTCACGGGTGAGCGGAGCAGGAAACATCAAAGCTGTACATTTGTCATTGCAGCACACACTATACCTTAAAAGAACCAACGGCTCACAGAAATTTGTCTCTTCTGAAGTGCTGCACTGCAGAGCAAAATGATATTTGTGTTTTATTTGTTTTCCATCCTCCCAGTGATGCATTGCCGACGGAGCCGCGGCAAACGGGAGCGAACACACGCCCGGAGAAAGGCTTTGGGAAGGAAGGGACAGGGGAGAGCACTCCTTGCAGTCTGCAGGGGCATCACAGCTGTTGGTGGGCTTTGCTGTTTCTCCACACACTGCTGGGAACTTACTCCTAGGGCTCCTGAAGGAGGTTCTTTTTGTGAGTTCTTTGCCAGGGATGAAAGACGAGTAGGACTCACTGTGTCTCTTGGTTTTTAGGTTGTTTATTTTTTTCTTGTCTTAAGTTCAGTGCGCTGTCTGCATGCTAGACTGAGCGTATGAGAAGTAAGGCATGAAATGGACAAAAATGGCAAAAAATGGCTTTGATACCTAAAACTAAGGTTTTTTTAAAGATGCTTAATTTAATTACTTTCTAACACGTACATTGTTTTTACTTTCCTACTAATAACTTTTACAAATCTACACATGTAATAATTATGTTGCTATCATCCCTAACCAATGACTTTGTGCTACTAAGGCTACAGAAAATGGAGAAGAAGAAGAACAAGAAGGAGAGGAGACAACACCCAAAATCTTCTATCTTGTCTCTCATTTACTCTCACACCAAAATCTTAAAATCCTAAATCTTTCACCTTGTGATAGATTCCTACTACTACTGCTACATACCTAGTTCACACCTGTGTTCTCCAACTCATCTCAAAGCCTTGGCAATTTTTTCCCTGGGACAGAGGTTAAAAACAGTGTCTGACGGGGGGTCAGGGCTCCCTAATACAGGCAGGGAAATATTCCCTGTGCCCTGGATTCCAACAACAGCTGCTAAACCAAGCCCTGACCCGAGCCTGGGCAGGAAGGGACAGGGGAGAGCACTCCTTGCAGTCTGCAGGGGCATCACAGCTGCTAAACCAAACCCTGACCTGAGCCTGGGCCTTGCCAGATCACAGGGGCCTCGTGGTGTCAGGATGGATTATTAAATACTGCACAGCAGGGCAGCAGAGGGAAGCTCAGACACAGGAAGGGTTGATTCCTGTTTCACTCATTTTACTGCCCAAAATTCTAATTTTGACAGCAATACCACCTGCTCCCTGAGGAACTCACAGATTTTGCAGAGAAAGCTCTCTTGGTGAATTCTTTAAGCCACAGCCTGTAAGAGGAAAGAAAGAGGGTCCTTGTGCTGGGTCCTGCCCAGGTGTCCTGAGATGCCACAGCAAAACAAAGGTGACAAAAGGCTGAATATGTGACAAGCTGGGAGAGCTGGGGATGTCCAGCCTGGAGGGAGAAGGCTCCAGGGAGACCTTAGAGACCCTTCCAGTGCCTAAAGGAGCTCCAGGAGAGCTGGGGAGGAACTTAGGACAAGGAATAGAGCAACTTTATTTTCTTAGTGTGTCTTTTTGGTGTTTTAGAAGTGCCTGCTCTTTTTATTTCTGTCTGTGCTGTGACAAAGGCGAGATACAACAACCACTGTGAGACCAGTGTCGCTGTACAATTTTCCAGAAAGTTAAAAAAAAAGGATAAAACAGGAGAAAAAGGACCCAAAAGCAGGTTAATGATTCTGTGAAGGCTGATTTAAAAATAAAACTATAATTATTAGGAAAAAGCTACCTTAGTTATCCTATTATTAGGAAGATATGATGAAGAAACTCAAAGTCTTTGGTCTGCTAACAAATAAACTGAAGTATTAATTCCAAGCTGGCTGCACAATTTTGCTTCAGAGCACCATTAACACCAGTTCAGCCAAGCCAACAGACATTCTGCTGGTGACTGGAACAGCTAAAAGTCCAAGAGAAAAATGCAGCCTGGAAAACCATGATATCAAAATCTGTCCACCAGCAGTCCCAGGAACCTGTTTTACCGACCTGAACCATGGCTCAGGGTCTGATAATTCATCTGCAGCTTCCTCAGCCCCTTGGCAGAGCAGGTGAGACACACTCACCCATCACCAGGAGCTGGGAGTGATGGATCATGGCTGGAAAAGCTGGGCTGATTTATCCCAGCAGCCCTGCAGCTCCAGCCAGGATCCCAACAACCCTCCTGACATATGAGACACCTCGGGCAGGTCACCCTGATTTGGGTAACCTCACACCTCACAGCTCTCAATTATTGTCAGAGCTGCCTCCCTCCTTGGAGCATTTAGGAAATTAGGACAACATTTTACTCCAAAAACCAGCAGCCCTGTAATCAGCACAATCAAATAAGGCTTGTTGTCTTTGCCTTGTGCAATTAATCATTTAATTTGGAGGCAGGAGTTCATTAGTCACTGTTTGAAATGGGCCAGCCTGACCGGCTCCCTGTGTTGACAACTCAGAAACAACAGAAAAGCATGAAGGGGGTTATTTTTAATGCTAAATTTGCCCTTCTAGAACACTCACTTTCAAAATTACAAGCTTGAACAATTTTCTTTAATTACTTACACTAGAAAGGGAGAGACTTAGTTGTATCCTGAGTAGAGTTCTCTCAATTTTAATTTTTAAAAAAATATTTTAAAGTGAGCATCTTGTTTTCAGGAGTTCATATCCAAAATGTGCAACATCAGTGCCACGTTTCCAATGTATCCCTCATGTACCCAACCTCTGTCTAAAAGAACTAAATAATCATTTCTTTAAAAAGAACTAAATAATCATTTCTTTACCCCTCATTTCCTTTAGCTGCTGAGGGTATGGACAAATGATCCCAGAATTATCCAGAATGATTAATTTGGGTTTTTCCTGAGCATACCAGTCTGATTCCCATCCCAGGTGACAGCATGGGCCTTTAAGGACAGTTTCACTTTGCCTATGGAGCAATCCCAGGAGAAGGAAAATCTGCAGGTTCGGCATAAAGAAAACCAGACTTTTTATTTAAGGCACACTTATCCCTTCAGTGCTGCCTACAGGGTATCAGCACTTGGCTTGTGACCATCTGTAATAAGATAATGAATATCAAATATGAATTTTCTTGGCCGGCTCTCTGGTTTTGACTAATTTTCTTTTCCTACAATTGCGTTTTTTCCCCCATCGTGCAGTGCCAAGCACAGCACCTTAAAAATGTAACGAGTCAAGAGTTATGGTTCCTTTCTTTTTTCTTTTTCTGGTGTGTGAACAATACCCACCAGTCATTCAGGACTGAGAATTTGAGGCAAATAAAATAAATCCATTTATTTTACTACTGGTTCCTCCCACTCTCCTCAGGTGTTTCCAAGAAGCCTCTGTTAGTCCTTCACCATTTCTGTGTCTCCCTCCTCAGCAGGGCTCTCCCACACTCCTGAGTCAGCCCATGTTCCCAGAAACTCTTCTATTTTTCAGGAGCCATTAATGTTAAACAATGTAGTGTTTTCCACTGTGGCAAATAATATATTAACGTGGCAAATGGCACATTAAAGTACAGATCCCCAATGAAAAATTATACAAAGAGCCCCAAGGAGATTTCAGCAAGTCCTTAAGACCAATCTGTGGGATTTCTATCAGACAAAAGACTACCAGAATTCCCAGGATAATAAATGTTTGAGGGCAAAAAAAGCAATATGAAGAATTCAAATTTTAGTGTCAGGTGTCTAATTCTGTGTTTTCCTCAGTCCCAAACCTACAGATGCTGAGAAGTCAGACAGATTTGCAAATGAGGCAGGCAGGAAAGCCAAGAGACAACCCCAACCCTACCTGAAATTATCCCTCTGGCTTCTCCATCACTGGTAGCAGAGAGGGAGGGAAAATATCCATCCCAAGAGCACGTCCAGACATCAACCCCCAGGCTCCAGGCCAGCTGGAAGCAGCTCCAGCGTGGTTCTGAGCCTGGCTTAAACCTGACTCCAGCTCTGCACAGGGTTTGGTCCCTGCTCCTGTCTGGGCTCAGCACCCAACCAGCCACATCCCATCCCTGCTGAGCCACCCTGGACATGGGAATCTCACAGGTTTGTGCCTCCTGTCCTCCCTTCTGAGCCATGAGGGCACCTGGGGAATGCCTGTATGACATGGGAGAGGTGTCCCCATCTCAAACACAAATTAAAATGTAACTCACGTAATTTCACATTGCCAGGAATCTCTCAATCAGGGAAAGGCAATTTAATGGAATAATTCCACTTTTTAAACTGTCGATAAAATCAAATATGATTTTTTTTTTCCCTCTTAAAAAGGAAAACCAAAACAAAACCTAAAGCGAGGCCAGTCGTATTTCATAAATCAACAGGCTTTAGGAAATCTCAAAATATAAATGGGATTTTTCTTTTCCAACTTGTCAGCAGAAGCAGAGGTCCTGCCAACATAAACCATCAACACATACTTGTCTGAGAAATTGTGATGCTGAAGCAAAACTTGGCTGGGACAGCACTATATGAAACTATTATATATTATTCTGCTACACTATACAGGGGAAATTAAGTAAATTGATAAACCTGAGATCTGCGAGTGCAATTAAACATTTGGTTTTAATGAAGCTCAAAGTTATACTCATTTCTAAACAACAATAATAAAAAGCTCTATTACCACTGGCAGAGGAATGTAGATGTCCTGAGTTGGTGAGAAATTAATTAGAGGGCAATCATGCTCACACACTAAATATTCCCTGAAAGTCTGTCCCTGCCCACAGACACTGCAGTGCTCCTGTGCCACCTGAAAACCTCCAGGTCCTTCACTCCACAATTAATGTTACAGCTTCAGAAGGACAGGGGCCGATCCCACAGCTCTTCCATGGATTCCAAGGAGTTTTAGGTGAAAAGGTCCCAGAACTGGAGCCTTGTGACCCTGCAGTGCAGGGTCCCGTCTCAGGGGGTGATCTGTGCACTGAGAGGGCATTTTTATTTATTTTTATGATACATTCTACATTCCCAGGGCTCTGTATAACAAATTCCCAGGCAAGTAAGCAGGCAAATAAACAAAAGAGGGAGAAAAATGAAGTGGTGAATGAGGACTTCACTTTTAGGCTGTTTTAATAAGTTGCAGATGGATACTATGGGGATAAATGAGCAGGATGATCTATTGACTGTTTTCCTAATAGAGCTGATATTTAGATATTTTTCAAATGGTTTGGTCATGCTTTAACTTTAAGAGACTGGGAAATACAGAGAATGGGAGTCTGGAGGCAGATGTGCTCCTGTCTCCACCACTGCCCCTGGTCACCTCTTTTTGCAGCAACTCCTCACCCCTAAAATGGAGGAAATTTTAGGATCCACAGGAAAACAAATTATCTATTGATGAAGAGCACAATAGAAGAGCCAAATAATCCCATTATCCTACTACACTGCACAGCAGGATTCTATTAAAATAACAAATCTGACCCAAATCAAGCAAGGGCAGCATCTCAAAGGGGGTGGAAGCAGTAGCACCACTGGTTTTACATCTCACAGGAGTGGTGGAGGTGTTCTCACACAGACACATCATTACTCACAGAGCATCTGTTCCAGCCAGGGCCTTTCATGAACCTGAAAATATATTCTCTAAAATGGAATTATGGCCAGAGACTCCTGCAGCACACACTTCATCCTTTCTCAGTGCAGGACAGATCTGTCCAGAGTGGATGCAGATCAGGCTGCAACTTTGATTCCTTGAATTCCAGCAAGGAGTTACTTGAATGGGAAGAGAAAATGCAATTTCATGTCCAGCATTTGGGCTGCAAGGAACAGAAATTGTGTTGTCAGAGAAAGTGACACACGTGGGAGAAGGAAAAGGAAAAGGAAAAGGAAAAGGAAAAGGAAAAGGAAAAGGAAAAGGAAAAGGAAAAGGAAAAGGAAAAGGAAAAGGAAAAGGAAAAGGAAAAGGA
>VXAX01004567.1:25150-93962 GCA_013399835.1 Leptocoma aspasia | reverse complement strand
AAGGAAAGGAAAGGAAAGGAAAGGAAAGGAAAATGAAGAAGGAAAGAGGTGTTGGCACAGGTACCAATTTAGTGAGCACATTTTATAGCACCCTGCAGCAAACAGAGAGACAGGAAAAGTGATTCCAACTTGCACATCCCATTAAATGCCAGAAGCAGAGTGGATGGAGAAGGAGCAGGCTCAAACAGCTGGGCAGGGATCATCCCTCATCCTTGTCCTGGCAGTGATCCCTGTGCACCTGGGGACCCCATGGTCACAGGCTGGACATGTGTCCATCTCAGATCACAGAGGTGACCCTGAGCCAGGAGCTGTCCCCTGGAACAGGCAGCCTACAGGAGCTATGAAACCCCAGAAAGTGAATGGTTTGTAATGTTGAGCTCAAAATCCTCCAGGGGTTTCCCGGTCAGATAAATTACAAACCATGCAGGATGTTTATATGAACAAAAAGCTCTCCAGAAAGTATGGAGGAAAAGCCCACATCCAAACCAGTGCTTTTCTAACAGGGATTTTCTCCTAACTTAACTTCTGGACGAAATCTCTTCTTCTGTGGGGAAATGATGCTTGAGGAGTCGTGAGGAATTTACATTTCTTTTTCTCACTGGTCTCCTACTTCCATTCCTTTTTTAAATAGTTGATGTCTGGAGTGTCACATTGAAATCCCCTCTTCAGCTGACTGTGTCTGGGCTGCAGTGAGTTCAGCCAGACCATTTGAAAAATGGTATTGGCAGCCGTGGGTACCATAACTCTGTAATCCCAGTAAAAATGAGCATCTATTCCACTCTGAGGCCTTCTCCTCAGCCCTGTCACTGTGGACACTGCATCTTTCAGCTGCTGATGAGGCTGGACAATGACTGAACACTTTCTGCATGTGTGACTGGGTTAATTACCTAACAATTGGGTAAGTATCTGGATATTTAAGTGCATTTTGGTGTGTCAGAAGGAAAAGGCTTCCAGGGAGATTTCTATCCTTAGGCTCTCAAGGAATTTTTGGGAGCACCTCTCAAGCTCCCCCCATCTAAGGGGTCACTGCAGATGCTTTTGTAGCTGCACATTCCCATGCCAGAGTCCTCTGCCTGCCCCTGGACCAGGGAGGTTTGTGCCCTTCTCCAGGCTGCAGTTCTGGGTGTATTCAGCACTCACAGGGAAAGTAATCAGAGAAAAGTCATTCAAGTCTAAACAAATTTATCACAGAAGATGTGAGAGGTGGCCACAGGCCAAAATTATTTGCTAAAAACTTGAAGAGCCTCCAAGCTGGATAAACAGAAGGGTATTTCCTGAGGACAGGAAGGAAATGGCTCAGCTCTGTCATACCTTCACCTTCCCACAAGCTCTGACAGTCTAATTGGCTTTCTGATGCAGATGGACACACAGAAATCCTGATTAGCCATTGTTCCCTTTTGGTGCACTCAGCATTTCCAGAGCCCTCTCTGCCACTCAGCTCCTCCTTCTCGGAGGAGCCAGCAGGATACAGATTGAGGCATGATTGTATTCTCCTCTAACCTGCATTTTAGGCAGCTCTCAGTGTCAATCCCACTATTTCTGCTATTGTGCTCCTACGTGAGGTGAGGAGCTCGAATGTTATGTGTGTGTGAGGATGGAACAGAGCTGAAAAATGTGAGTGAGTGTGTTTGAGAGAGCTGAGCCTCCTCCTCTCTCCTCTCAACCTCTCACCCCTCTCTCTGCCTGAGAAACTTAAACCAGACTAACCTTAGTTTTCAGATTTCACACAATTCTTTCTCATCACAGAACAACCACGTCATGTTCAGGAGCTAAAACCACATCTCAGCTGCTCAGCCACGTGGAGGGAAGACCTTGATGGTTGGGGGAGGTCAGAGCAAGGTTTCTCCAGCTCAGCACCTCCTCTCTGGCCTTGGCCAACAGCAGGAGCTCAGGGGTGAGAGATAAGAACAGAGCAAGCACCCCCAGCTCTGAGAGCAGCAGTGTCAGGGACATCTGAGGGTTTGACAGCCCTGCAGAGGCTCCCTGAGCTCCCCTTCCCAAACTGTCACATCTTTTTGGAATCCACTGATAACTGTCAGTGATCCACTGACACCCACCTGTGACAGCTCAGCGCTTCGTTATGGGAATAAAAAAAGTACTTTCCTTTGCTCTAAAGTTTTAGTTGATGTCTCCTAATTTTGAGGTTATGAAGAATATTCAGTGATTGTCCCCTCCCCAGTGTGACATTCAACCTTGTTTCATCGTGCTCTTTTTCTCCGTCATCTCCTTTCAAAAGTGACAAATCCTAGTCTATCTTCTCTCCTTGGATAAAAGCTGCTCCATACCTTTGATCACAATTTTTGCCCTTCTCTGTACCTTTTCTGGATATAATGCTTTTTCCTCTTCTGAGATGGAGCAGGGGAGGGGAAAACAAGAACTGCATGCAGAACTCAAGACGTGAGCACTCCGTGGATTTATAAAGTGCTAATGAGGGGTCTTGTTTTATCCTCTATTTCTGTCTCAGTAATTCCTATGATCCCTTTTGCTTCTTTGACTGCTGCTGAGCACTCAGGCTTCAGAGCACACTGAAATGTGGAACCTATTCTTTAGGAGTAGTTTCATGTCTTTTAATGAACTCTGCTGCTCTGGGGGGAAATGCACAGCCCTACCTACCCACACCTGGAACAATGCCCAAGGTGCCTGTCTGGTGGGAAGGGGAAGATATTGGTTCTCCAGGATTTCAGAGGGCTGACAGAGTGCACTTCCTTTCATTAGATGTTTTTCAGACACTTGAACCCCAGCTCCACGCAGCAGCTGTGTGAGGTAGGTAGGAATCATTAAATGGATTTCACAGATGCAGAAACTGAGACACAGAGATTTGTCTGATTCACTTAGAAACTGTCACAAAGCCAGGAACAGACCCTGAAAATGAGACCTGGCCTCCCTTCCAACAGCTGCTGCAAGTGAAAGGGCTGCTCCAGGGACTGTCCCCACCTGGGGCTCCATGGCCACATACTGCCTTATGTCTCTGCTCCAGCAGCTTGGAGTCTTTATCATGCTGTGAAAAAACAAGAGTCCCTGCTCCAGCAAGCTGGTGGCAAGTACATTACCCTATCCTATCCTATCCTATATCCTATATCCTATATCCTATATCCTATATCCTACCCTCTATCCTATTCTATCCTATATCCTATATCCTATCCTATATCCTATCCTATCCTATCCTATATCCTATATCCTATATCCTATATCCTATATCATATATCCCATATCCTATCCTCTGTCCTATCCTATCCCATCCTATATCCTAGCCTATATCCTATCCTATCCCATCCTATATCCTATCCTATATCCTATCCTATCCTATCCTATCCTATCCTATCCTATCCTATCCTATATCCTATCCCATCCCATCCCATCCCATCCCATCCCATCCCATCCCATCCCATCCCAATCTATCCTTTCAAGCTAGAAAAGCTGCCAGCAAAGTGAGCCATGAAGTTCTTTTGGACTCTCCTTTTTTTGCAGCAGCCTGCTCTAGAGGAAGGTGTGGGTGGAACTGGATGAACTTTCAGGTCCCTTCCAACCCAAATTCTGTGTTTCTATGATCAAGCACAGGCACTCTCTGGGAGCTATTGCTGTCTGGGAGTTGCTGCTGTTGGTTGTTGGGCTGAGAAACAGGTTTGGTGGAGTGAATCAACAGGCACAGAACTGTTATCACAAACTGTTCTCACCCATGGACACTCTCTTTACCAACCTCAGCAGTGAAACGGGCACAGAAACTGAGATTTATCCTCATCTGATCTCCTACTAGAACAAAACATGCACTGCAAAGGAAATTTCTGAAATTTTGTACTGAAAAAGATGCTGCTCTGCTTCCCTGCAGAGAAGGAGCCTAATCCTGTCACCTTGCACTTTGGGGACTTGTCTGCAACAGTGTCAGCAAAATGTCCCTGCCAGCATCTGCTGTCTTGACATATCTGAACCACCTAAAATTGGGAAAAGACTCTGGGAGCTCCACAATTGTAAAGAGAGCACTTTGGAGAAGAAAGAAAAGATTTCTAAAGTGGAGAATGGTAATTTCCCTTGAGAGTCATTAATTTACAGGTAGCTCTGGAACAAGGACATGGATGCAGACCCTGTCCCACGAGGTACAAATTTTCCCTGTGGAGCTTGCAGCATTATGATCCTTTAACTAAAATACTGAGAGCTCTGCATTAGATTTTTAAAAACAATTTTAAATTCTGGATATATTTTACAGCGAGAATGACAGATAAACGCTGACTGTTCATGCAAGGGGTTTATTAAACTTTTGGAAGATGCTGGATCCATAGTGAAGCACCCATAAATCCCCTCTCTGTGTGGGAGTGAGCCAAAGGAATCCCATCCACCACAGCACGTGGGTCATTCCCAGAGGGAAAGGGGTCCTGGGATCAAACTCTGCTCTCTCTGCTGCTGTCTGTCCCAGAGCTCCCTTACAAAAGCCTTGACAACGCCACTATTGCACAAAATGCAAAATCAAGGGGAAAAGATTCCAGCTACTCCTGCTGTTTGTCGATAAATTAAACCCAGAAAAGGCTGAGACAGCTGGAAATCTGACAGGAAAACTGGGTTTTCCAGGGAGAACGCTAGAGCCAATTTACAGTTAATTACTGTGATTTGGAACAGCTCCTAAATACCACTCTCTGATTGTCCAAGTAAGAAAGATAATTGTTTCCTGAACTGTGTCCATTGTGTACTTGAAATGTTGTTCAGCCCATTCCTTTGTCACACTCGGAAGAGGTTTGGTTTTCAGCGATGGGAATCTGCTACTCTGCTGTTAACAAGCAGCTAAAATCCAAAAGCTGAGCATCTTACCTGCCATAAACACAATTATTGAGCTCCACAAGCATGCATATTCTCTGTATCACAGAATGTTTGGTTCCCTGATCTCTAAAGCCACCTCTCCTGATGATGAGGCTGCTGGACAATGAGTGATTTCACAGCTGGCAGAGCAGTGCTGACAGCTCTGGTGAAACAGGTTTGGGGACAAAGAGGCCTGGAAAGCCACTGGACAGTGCCAGTATGAAAATGTGCCAAGTAATGGACACAGAGAGGGGTGGGCAGCAGGAGAGAAGGGATGGCTCCTGGAAAACCCCCAGAGTTGTGTTACCTATTCTTTGTTTTTTCTCCTCAGAGCAACTAAGGGGAAAATGATTTGCAGGGATTCATCCAACATTTGAAAAAGAGATAGAAACATGGAATTGTTTCTGTTGGAGAAGCTCTCTGAGATGACTGAGTCCAGCCATTCTCAGCACTGCCAAGGCCACCTCTGTGCCATGTCCCCAAGTGCCACATCCACATGGATTTTAAATCCCTCCAGGGATGGGGACTCCAGCCCTGCCCTGGGCAGCTGTGCCAGGCCTGGACAAACCTTTCCATGAAGGAATTGTTCCCAAATCTCCACCCTGAGCTCCCCTGGGCCAGCCTGAGGCCGTTCCCTCTCCTCCTGTCCCTGTTCCCTGGGAGCAGAGCCCGACCCCCCCGGCTGTCCCCTCCAGGCAGGGAGTTGTGCAGAGCCACAAGGTCCCCCCTGAGCCTCCTTTTCTCCAGGCTCAGCCCCTTCCCAGCTCCCTCAGCCCCTCCTGGGGCTCCAGCCCCTTCCCCGGTGTTGATTCATTCATCAGAAGTCAAACCAAGCACTCAGGAGCTCAAACGTTGATGAAATCTTGGCTCACCTGAGCCCCGAGCAGGTGCTGAGGCTGACGGAGGACTCGGGGGACCCCCGGACCTGGCCGTGGTAATAGCAGTGACCCTGTGGCACAAGAGAAAACATTTCAGTGGTCACAAATGCTCTTTGCTCCTGGCTTTCCAGCCCTTTTGTTTCAAGGTGATTAGCAGTTGCAGGCCACAGTGTTCGGAATTCCACTGACAGCTTTCCTGTCCCACCAAATATTCTCTGTGCTTAGCTGGCCAAACAGCTCCTAAATGGAAACCTTGGGTGCTTCCTAAAGCCCAAAAGGTTATAGGAGGTATTTTGTTTGGTTTTGTGTTCTTATTTTTTAAAGGATCAATAACGTTAAATTTATATTACTGACCCCCTTTTTCTGTGTTATTTATTTAAACTTACAATATTGAATATTTCATAAAATTAATCAGATGAATAAATCAGCTGCTGCATTTTATTGTTTTCTATAGAGACCACTATTTTTATTTATTGATTTATTTATTTTTCATTTTATTTAAGGGCATTTTTTAAAATCTGTGTATCCCTATAGGAGGTAGGTATGTAAAAAGAGAAGTATAAAAGCCAATCCGAAACCTAGAACTTGAAAAAATAAAATCACAAAGCAAATGAAGGGGAAACAAATAGGTTGGAAAGGAAATTTTTAATTGAAATACCCAACCAACTAGCTGCATGTTATTAAAAACATCCAAGAATAAAGGGGGGCTTCTATTTTGAGAGACAACAGTCCAATTTCATTTTCTGGCTAGGTTATTGTATTTCTTTAATAATCCTCTGCTTGCAAAAGGCACCCACAACAGAGGGTTTCTAAGCACATCCACATATCTGTCTGGAATCAAGGCTAATTTTATTGTTGACTAAAGGTTATATTGCATTCCCAATGCCACCTGGAAACCAAAAACTCTGCTGTAAAAGGTTCCTATCTGATTAGTGCAGAGGGAAGTTATCAGTGCTGCAACCTAACAGTCATCTCCCTGTGCCTTCTCATGGCTTGCTTCATTATTGCATTAATTAACCTTTCCAGGCTGGGGCACGGTTTTCACTCACAGCAGATTTCTAAAGAGCACCTTGATTTTGGTGAAGAAAGCAACAGTTTGGGCAAGATGGAATGATTCAGACAGGAATTTGCTGTACATAAGTTTATGCCAGGGAAAATGTTTGTTTGATTTCCAGCACGAGCAAGTGAACACAGAACAGCCAGCTCTGACTTTCCAAATGCAAATCTCAGTGGCTTTTGTCAGTGGAAGAAATGACAGAGTGAGAGTGTTTTATTCTTGGGTATTTTTATCATCAATCCTCATAAAGAGTCAGTAACACATTAGCAAAGGTAAAGCCACAATATCAGGGAGAGAATCATAGACTGAATTTTTTGGGGGTGATCACTTCAGTCACAATTGCTGTGGATTTCAAACTTTGGGTGTGGGTGCACTATTTCACTTTATTTCAGCGTTATCAGTTCCATGCATCCAGTTGATAGAAGAAAAATCAAGCACTGAATCTCTTATATGCTAAAACCAAAAATAAAATAGGTTTATTCTCATTGCTTAAGCAAGCATGAGGCAGAGGTGAAATTCAGAGCTCCTGAGAAAGAATCTTTGGGTTTGAGCATCACCAGAGCTGAGCACAGGCCCAGTGAAATGGGGAGGGGAGCCAATATCTCGCCCCACACAGCTGCTGCTGTGCTCCAGCTGTCTTTATCTAAGAGTGAATTATGGCAAAGGGCCTGATTTCTTTTCCTCTCCACATACAACTTGTCATTTTATTAACTCTGAGCTCCTGGTTGTGGCCCATTTCACAATTTCTCTGAGATCCGGCTATGTGATGCCAAAGTTCAATATCGAAAATGTAAACTTATCAGAGCATGGCTTGCAACAGGACTGGGAGAAAATTGATTTCTAGCTCAGTAACCCCACAGAATTGGAGGATTTCTTTCTGCTATCAAATCTTTTTATTCCTGCAAACTAGTATATTAAATGGGTGACCCCTTAAAAACAAATAATTACCAAGGCTGATCCATCATACTTAAAACAGTACTCTACCCTTGCTTGAGATCATTTAATAAATAGCAGCTTTTGACAATTTTCCAGGTGCTATAAATTGAATAATAACCTAGACACTGACTCAGGTGCTAGAGAACTGCCCAGGTGACAGCTCCACAAACCTGCCTTGCTTTGACCTCCAAGCAGAATTTGACTAAGCAACTTTTCAATGGAAAATCAGATTTGGTTTCAACTCCAGACTGTATTGATGTCCTCAGTGAAGAAGAGATATAAAAATAAAATCAGAGACTTATCTTTTCTCAACCATATTGCAGCACTGATCTCTCCTTCTTAGGCAGCAAAATGCACGGTCATTATTAATCATGACTTACTTTGCCATTATGCAAACAGATATTGTATTTTAGCAAGGAAAACCTGTCATTAGCTGTACACATCCTCCTGTTAACTCAGGTGGATCTCTAAAAGACTCATGTGCTTCATTTATTTCCTTTTACTTCCTTCAGAAGTCTCTGCAGCCTTCCTGCTCCTAAAACAAATGACTGTTTTCTCCCGAGCTGATTTTGAAGGAGATATGAGCACCCAGCAAAATGAAAGAGCTGAAAGCTTTCGAAATGATTGCTTTACTTGGGGTGTCTGCAGCTATAATGAAGATGCTTTTTCAGAAGTAAGATGTTATGCAGAGAAATAATTCCTTCCCCTGATCCCAGCAAAGCCTGTTATGGATGGGAACACAAAGCAGGGTGTCTCTGCTGACAGTGTCAGTGAGTAAATACCATAACATAACAAATACTTTATGGGACTTAGGCAGATAAAAGATAAGCTTTGTAATTAAAATGGCTTGCTGCATTATTTCTAATTAAGGCATTCATGGTGTCAGAGGACAAAAAATAATCCTGCCTTAAGGGGTTTTTATTTGTAAAAAGCAGGTTTTAACTGCTTATTTTAACAAGCCATATTTTGTATATATCCATATTTATATATCTACATAAATATACACATACATACACACAAATACAAGTATAAACTACATCCACAACACACTTATGGCCTGGATTTAAAAATAAACCCAACCAACACCCTCTCCCAAACCCCCCCCATGACTTCCCCAGTGAGGAAAGACACCCAAGCCTTCCAACCGCTGACATGAACTTCTGCACTCTGGAAATCAGATATTTAGGGTTTTTTTTCCCCAAAGAGAACCAAGGCTTTTCTCTATAACTGATCAGCCATGACTGCCATAATTATCAAATTTTAATGAGTCTATTTCCAAGAAGCTGAAAAAAACCTCACAAATGTTGAAAGCCACCTGGTTCAAACCCCAGAGCTCGCCTTTAAAGTCTGCCTCTAAAAATTCACATGTAGGATCAGAGCAGTCACAAAGCCACTGAAGGCAGCAGTATAAAAATCCCACGTTGAGCTGTTTCATCCCAGGGCTCAGATCCTGGCAGAGAACACTCTGGATTTTTAAGGATGAAGCATCCCCTGCACCCAGGACAGCCCAGCCTTACCGTGCGATTGCGTGTGAGAACCACGTCAGTGCCATCCTGCAAATAATGGGTCTCTGTGAAGCCTCTGGCCAGCAGGCCCCTGGAAAAAACAGAGCACACGGAATATTGAGGCCACCTCACCTTGAATTTATCCTTTAGTGGCTCTGTTTGAGGTAAGGATCAAAGGCAGGCATTAAGGATTCAACGACTACGGGGAATAAGGGAAAATAGAACTCCAAATATTGAAGCTGCAGGACACGAACACTTCCTGTGGTAATTGTGAATAGACTGCAAGTTTCCAGACTCTTTTCTCTTCCAAATGAGGGCTCTGTGCCAGCACATTTCAGTGTTGAATCTTCCATGTAATTTTCAACGCATTTTAGGTTAAATTTAGGGAAATCTGAGGTTTAGAGTATTGTTAAGTAGTGGTGGTTTGTTGAAAAGGAAAATGTTTTCCCTGTGTTCCTTATTTTCCCATCTAGTCTGTTGTATTCATCAGCAAGTGACCACCCAAAGAGTAATTTAGCACTTGGTGAGTGAAACAAACTCCTCCTATTGACACTCCAGGGAAAACACTGCATGAACATCACAGAATTTACAGCTCTGGATTTATCCTGATCATCTGAAAGGATATTCACGAATGGAAATATAAGGATTTCACAGGAGACTCTGCAAGATCATGTCTGGGATGAGGCAGTTTGTTCCCATTCTCTCCACACGTCCCCCCCTGCCTTTGGCAATGAGATAAAAAATTTGGACTTGCAATTTTCATTTTCCAGGAATGAATCTCCAGGAGGGAATCTCCAGGGAGGAGCATGTGCCTGACAACCACGAAAACTTCTCTTTTGTAGGGAACTCAGGGAAGAGGGAAAGCTGCATCTGCCTCTTTTTTTAAAAAAAGAAGTCTTGCTATTGATCTGTTTTCAACTCCTTATCTAAAGAGCATTTCTGACAAAGCCAGGAAGAGGAACACTCATTCACATTTTCTCCTAATGTAGGTCTTGAGTTGTGCTCCTCATCACAAACATCCTCGAGTTTTGACAAAACTTCTGGCGAACTGCAAAAGCACAATACAGAAGGAGCCAAGAGATAAATGCCACCATCACCTTCAGAAAACTGGAGAGTGTAGACTATCAAAAATCCCTGGCTCTGCATTTCACAGTGCTCATTCTGCTCCACTTCCAAGAGGTGTTTCTCCCTTGGCTTGTTCATTTGAACAAACCAGGCCCTTTCTTTTATTTAAAGCTGGTTAATGCTGCAGCCTTGCAAATACTGTGGTGGGAACCATTACACAGTCGTGGTACACATTTCTTGTATTTGTTATCTAGTTATAAACATTATAACTAGAGCATAAACACACATTTAATTTTCATTACTGATTAATTTGCATCACATTAATATCCAGTGGCTCCATCAGGATCTGGATGTGCTAGGAACTCTGCAAACACTCATTAGGGAGAAAACTCAGCTTTAAAAGCATCTGTCTTCAGATAGGAAAAAAAAAAAAAAGATGAAACAAGACCAAAAAAAACACAAAAAAGAAAAGGAAGAAAAGGAAAAAAAAATAAGGAAGTGGTAAGGCAAAAGATGAAGCCCCAACACATTATAGTGAGCATTCAAGCAGAGATTCTCACATTTAACATTTAAACTTTTCAGCTTTTGGGAAATATTAGCATATTAATAGATATGGAATGTTAAAACACCACAGCACTTGGTGGGTTTGTAGGAACTGGATCCCAGGGAAACACCACACCCACAGCAGGATTTGGGTGCCCAACCAAACATCTCATGTTGATTTGGATAGACAATAACAAATTACACCAAGCAGCTCCACAGGGACACCCGTGGTGCCTCAGAGGACACTTGGCTGCAGTGGTGATCTCACCTCTTGTGCCTGCAGCCTCCACAAACCCTGCCAGGAGCAAAGAGGGCTGTATCCAACAATCATGGATGGATTGGGTTGGAAGAGACCCTTTGAGGTTTTCCAGTTCCAGCCCCTGCCATGGGCAGGGACACCTTCCCCTGTGCCAGATTGCTCAGAGCTTCACCCAACATCCCTTGGGCACTGCCAGGGATCCAGGGGCAGCCACAGCTGCTCTGGGCACCCTGTGCCAGGGCCTTCCACCCTCCCAGGGAACAATTCCTGCCCAATATCCCATCCAAACCCACTCAGTGTCAGTTTGGAGCCACTCCCCTTGTTCTGACACTACACACTCCTGCAAAAAGTCCCTTTCTGTTTCCTACTGTCTCGTTATCACAAAGAGCAGCTGCTTTCATAATTATCATTATTTATGTAACACTGCTAAGTTCTGCACTTAGCAGGCATTAATTGCCTTTGTAAAGGCAAGATCCCATCGCTGAAGCCAAGAGAGTTTTGCTGTGCAGTTTTTGGAAACGGGATTTCATCCAGGACAGGGGAGTGAGTTTCATTTAATGGGACAAAGTACAGGTTAAGGTAACAGATGTAGCAGAAGGGCAAAGTGATTGAGCAACACACTTGCTTTGTGCTCTGCTGTTTCCAAGGTGTTTGACAGCAATGATGACAAAGGTGACCTTTCTGCTGCTGCTCATTCTGCTCTAAGGCACAGATTTAGAAAATACTTCATAGATCCGTAGGTTTGAATACCAGAAGGGATTTGTGACCACCAGCCTGCCCTGCCCCATTACAGGAGTCATTTGACTCGAATTTATCTTCAGCTACAATGGCAAGGAAGGAACCAGATCATTTTCCTACTGTAAAGAGCCCTTGCCTCGATCTCCCATGAAGATGAAGCTATCACAAACCTGGCAGGATTTTAACTAAGCCCAACCTAAAACCACTGCACTTTGTATCTATTTTAACTGTGCCAACATCCAGTTTCCAGCCACTGGATTGGATCTCATTCTATCACATCAGAGCTTTATTTTTGTTTGAGTCTCCTGTGGAAAGTTCTTCCCACTAAAGTGAGGGAACGTAGCAGGTAAACAAATTCCTGGTGTCAGCAATGTCCCTGTCAGGATGAAAGTTTGATCTAGATCCTGAAAATACTGGCTGAAGGTAAGAATTCCCAGTGTGAGCTGTAGGAGACTGGTAAGAGCACCAAGATGATGGAATCCCACTGTGGGACTAACCTAAGGAAAGCAAAAGAATGCCCCAATGTGGAACACAGAGCTGTGGCTGCCCCTGGATCCCTGGCACTGCCCAAGGCCAGGCTGGAGCAGCCTGGGACAGTGGAAGGTGTCCCTGCCATGGCAGGGGTGGCACTGGATGGGATTTAAGGTCCCTCCCCACCCAAACCATTCTGTGACTCCAGGATATCAAACCATGGACACTGGGGAAAGAAGACAGCTTTTCAGGAGTCTGCACTAACCCTCCTTCAGTTTGGTAACTCAGACATCAGTGCTGAGCCATCTGCTCTGCTGCCACGTCCCTGCTGCTGCCAGCCTGGGAAAGGTTTTCTCCACACTGCAGACAGAGGGTGAGGACCTCTGAGACACTGCCAGGGCATCCAACAGTTCCTGGCAGAGGAAGGAGCTTTTATCCCCACGTGCAAAACGTCCAATATCCTAAAAGCTGTGTAGCTGGGTATGTAGGGTTGAGAGGACAGCAAGGCATTTCTTGACAGGTTATGAAAATGAAGTGTAACAAGCACTCAAATTCCACTACTGAGTGTGCACCACTTCACTTCCCAATTATGGCAATAATGTTCAACATACCAAACAATCAATCCAGCATGTGTATCTATCAGGTAATTTAATTACCCTCCCACCCCCCAAAGATATGCAATATAATGGATTGATTTACATTTCTGGTTTTGACCCAGAGTAAAGGAGATTAATAGCGGAAAGTAAATTAATTTAGATGGCAAGCTACTTAACCTAATTGGATCAATGTAATTCTGAAAAAGCAGGGATCAAAATAACATTAATATATCATAGAGCAATTCATCACCATGTCTGGAGTTTCAAATGCTGCCAGCTACAATGCTCAGCAGTACCAGATGATTATCAATACTTTGCCCTGCATCAAGAGACAGAAACAAATGCTATAAAGAACTGCATCAGCTGCTTGATATGATTTTAAAAAATCAGCTGAAACAACACTACAACTTTCTCATTGATGCACCAAAGATGCAAAACTTCAATTCTTGAGCACAATTATTATGAACTTAGTCACTGTGTTTATCAGCACAGTGATTTTTTCACATTTCACAGGATCACAGGAAGGGACTGTAAAGCCCATCCAGTTCCACCCCCTGCCATGGGCACAGACACCTTCCACTATCCCAGGTTGTTCAGGATCAAACTTCCCAGAGGCAAATGAACAAGTAGAAGCTTCCATGGCCCAGGAAGATAAATGTTATGCCTCCTGATTTCTGACAGACACAGCACAGGCTCCCTCATCCTCTGTAAGTCAGCAGAAAGCTTCCATGTCAGACTTGCTGAAACATTTTCAGGTGTCAAACAAGTAACCTAAGCCTCAGAGAATATGATGAATGTTATTTAAACTTCTAATCCTCACCTTCCTGGCCCCCCACAAGGTGAAATCTGAGGTGGTTTGTTTGGGGAGGGGAAAAATGTCCTGGTTCAAGCACATCAGATTTTTTTTTTCCTCAATCCATTTAATGACAGGAGTGGTAATTTAACACACTGCCTCTCACTTGCAAATGAGAAAATCAGTCTCTGCTCTCCAGGCACCGATATATTATTTCAAAAGGTTATAATGATATTTCATCACCCAGGGAGAGTCAGACAGACAGTCACAGGAGTCAGAGATGGAAAAAATCTAGAGGATCATACTGAGGGCCGGCTGGAAGCCAAGTGTACCATAGATCAAACCAGGTTCTGCCTCATGGAGCTGCCAGTGGCAGGAGCAATGCTGATCCCACCACTTTCCAGGGGAGATCACTTTGCATTCCAGCAGATGTTACTGTCACGATGCATTTCCCAAAATCCAGCCTTTTCTAGTTTTTTCCAGCCCACTTCTCTCACCAGCTAAGACAATTGCTTTCCTTCTTGGTACCTCTGTCATTTACATAGGTGCAGGTTATTATAAAACTGTCCTTCAGCCATCCAGGCACCAAGAGCAGGATATCAGGCTGCAAAAAAGGACAAGAACTGTGCACTTTTCATGTCAGTGCTACTCAGGAAAAATCTCAGCATCATCTCAGCAGGAGCAGCCCCTGGGGTTCAACATCACAGGGGTGCCCCCCTTTGGTTTCCTGGATTCTCAGTAGTGGAGAGAAGGTGCTGTGCCCTATCGACCTCTGAGAGGAACAGAACACTTGGTGTGCTCTGAAGGCTGATTTCCTGCTTCCCCCTGGCTTTGATCCACAGCTCTTGTAGTCACTCTACTTCAGGAACTGCAGTTTTAGGAAGAACATTAAATGTTCCTATGGCTTTGTGAAGGATGGCAGTCAGCTGCTGCGCTGCCCTGTGGGACAGTGCCCAGGCAAGGCAGAGGTGATGCAGGGCTGGCTCAGGTGTGACTGTGCTCCTCCCTTCCCCTCAGGAGTGCTGCCTGCTGTCACACACACCCCTGACCTTTACTCAGACTTTTTACTCTTTTTTGTCCTTCCCAATGATCAAGTGCCTGTTTTCTCCCCTGTTCAAGCACTGCCTCGCTCTGTTATACAAACTCTTATTAAAACCCCTCTGGCAATGCATTTGAAACCTTTCCTACATCTGGGGGAGGTGAAGAGACTGAAACAGGATGGTGAACAGGCAGTTATAAAAAAATGTCATTTATTCTGCCTGCTGACACCAGCCTACTCCATTAATTCTTAAGCACCTCAATTCAGGTCATTTTGACCTTTACACTGAAATTAGTTGTTATTTCTTCAATTGCTGCATTTTTTTCCCAGGTACATCCAGAGGAATAAACAAGTCTGTTAAACCTGCTGCCTCTGCTGTGGTGGTCTCAGTGCCAGCACTTACAAAGGTGATGTTCACAGAGGTGTTTTTCAATTCTTCTTTCTCATTACAATGTAAAAAAATGAGTTCAGCATGGCTAATGAGTTTCCCATGCACAGGTACCTAACACCACTCTATTCACAAAACCATCTCATATTCTTTAAACATGCCACATTCTTTCCCCTTGTTTAATTATCTTAAGTGTTTTGAACTGCTTTTGGACATTTTCCCATTGAATGTCTCCACTTCATAATATCCTATCTGCCACACTCCAGTGTGCTGCCACAGAGGGGCTGCAATGTCACAATTGAAGAACCTGAGAGACTGAAATTTGTGAGCTTAATTAGCACAACAATTCAGAGGAAAAAAGGGGAGTAAAATAAAACTGTAATAGCTGGGAAATCAACCAAGCATCCCAGGTTTCAATAGTAACTCTGTGGTAGTAGCCTGCAGCCTATTTCCCATGGTCTGGAGACAGACAATTTGAGTAGATCATACACTAGATTTGGAAAATATGTCTTTGTGCTTGCACCCAGACCTTTTGATGCAGAAATTCACATAATCCTGTGCCTACTGGAGTCCATGTTAAAATGTATCCCCTGGAATGAATGGAATAGTGCCTGGCACACTGAGAAGCAGTTCTGACAAAGACATGCTGCAGGTGAGATCCATGCTCTCGGTGATCCCTGGACAGTGTGTAGGAATAGGCAACCCCATCCCTAAGCTGCTCTCTGGCCTGCTGGAAACAGGGAGAATAGAGGGACAAATCCACCTTCTCAAGCCTCCAGGCACCCTGTGCTCATAACTCATGACTGCATGTGGAGGCAGCGTGCAGAAAACCCACCAGTCTGAGCCAGCAAATCTGAAGAGCTGAGGGAGAAATGCAGCTCCCTGGCTGGCAATCACCCAGGGACTGAGAGCTTTCTTCTTCCCTGACTGCTGGGCAAATAAGCCATGAGCTTCACCTCCCCAAATTTCAACAGGCAAGGATTGAAGTTAAACCCAGCACGTTGGTGGGTTCCCATGCTGTTCTGGGCCCCCAATGCACACTCCACTTCCATCACTCATTGTCACATTTGTGTCCCCATTTACTTGCCAAAACTCTAGCATTTATTTATCACTCTAATTCCAAAACATTGCTGAAGAGACTACTGCTAACCAGTGTGTGGGGAAAGCATAAAGAAGATAAATAACACGTTTTCCAGCAAAGTAGACGGGTATAAACAAGTTGTTTCCCTAAAATGGCTTAAATTTGGTGAAGATGGCCAGGGTATCCTAATGGGATGGGTTTAGGTGACCCTACACCTGAGATGGGCACTGAGGGAAGAAACAACACACAAGGCACGTGTGGGAGAATCAAAGGAAGACCACCAAGGTTCACTTTGTCTCCACAAGAGAGCTCAGACACAACAAAACTTCTCCAGTGGGAGAGGGAATGGCAGCACTTCCATGGACTTTGACTGGAGCTGATCAATCTCACACATCCCAAAAGCCAAACTCACAACTGGATTCCCAGCATTTCAAAGACTTCCTGACTGCTTTTCACTGTCCAGTTTGGATATACCAGAGCTTACAGCACCTCTCTTGGAGTTGTTCTTGTGAGGAATATTTCATATCAGCTCCCTGAGCTTCCCTGTGTGGTGGATTAACAGAAATCCTGTCACTGGTTCAGCTGGGATGGGTGCCATGAAAAACAAACATTTCAGGAAAGGCTCCAGAATAACACAAGCCACAAATTGTTGTCAGCAATGGAGAGGTGCTGGTGCTTATTGGCTAATGGATTTTTGATGGGAAAATACAATTCTGTGCATTTAGGCAAAGCCTGTAGGCTGCCTGCTTTGGGGAGACTTTACTGCTCGAGCTACATTAAGTGGTTTTAACTTCAGGTAATGGAAGTGGCTTCAGTGAAACCCTGAAGCAACGTGCCAAAAGTGAAAACATTCTGCTGGGAACAGCCACTGAACTCCTGCACCTCTGAAGTATCTGTGGCAGAGATCAGGAGCAATGTGCTCTGCTACCCTGCAGGCTGAGCCCAGACCCATCTATGCAAGGGACAATTCTGGGTTGGCTTGGGCTGGACTAAAGCCTGACAGGGCTCTGGAGCTCCTGGCTGCCCTCCCACGGATCTGTTCCTCCCATGGCAGTGCTGTGGCTCCTGGTGAAAACACACTTCCCAGTATTATGCTTCCACTAAAACTTGTACAAGATAATCTGAGTGCTGTGTCCAGTTCTGGGACCTCAGTTTAGGAAGGATGTTGAGATGCTTGAATGTGTCCAGAGGGGGCAACGAGGCTGGTGAGGGGCTGGGAACACAAACCCTGTGAGGAAGCACTGAGGGAGCTGGGGGTGCTCAGCCTGGAGAAAAGGAGACTCAGGGGTGACCTCAGCACTCTGTGACCCCTGAAAGGTGCCTGTGCTCAGCTGGGGCTGGGCTCTGTCTCCAGGAGCTGACACAACCAGAGCACACAGCCTCGAGCTGCTCCAAGGGAAATACAGGCTGGACATGAGGAAGAAGTTTTTCACAGAAAGAGTGATAAAGTTCTGGAATGTTCTGCCCGGGGAGGTGCTGGAGTCACCATCCCTGGGTGTGTTTAACAAAGCCTGGATGTGGCACTGGGTGCCAGGGTTTAGCTGAGCTGTTGGGGCTGGGTTGGACTCGATGATCTTGAAGGTCTCTTCCAGCCCAGTCATTCTGTGATTCTGTGGTTCTGTGAATCTAAGAGCCTTTCATCACATTCTGATCTTGCCTGCCCAGTACAGCATTGGAGCTCCAGATGCAGGAAACCCTGAACAAAACCAAGGCTTGAAAGACTCCCCAAATCACTGGGATGTTTCAGAAGCCCAGAGGCTTCGTACATCACAAGTGGCAGACATGATCTTTTTATTATTTTATTTTTTCCAACATCCCAGCACTGCCTTTCATAAAACTAATTCTTCCTAGGCCCTGTAACGCTCCTTGGATGGCATATTTTTAGTCAGTAGTAAGTCTGGAGATACTGGGCTGGAAAGCTGTCAAATTCTATTTGAAATGTCTCAGTTAATTAAATATGTCACTTGTAGCTGAGTAAAATTATGCTGCTGAACAGATGTCACTGGGCAAATTGTCTGACTGCACTTGCATCTGAACATTTTCAGACTGCTATGGAATTCTGGTTAAAAGATCCAAGAAAACTGCTCTTAACATGGGAAATTTATAAACATAGAAATTTAAGTAACTCCAATGAAAAATCAGAACTTATTAAAATAGAACTAACGAAATGCAAACAGTGCTGAGGGATTACAAAAGGTTATTGCAAGCATCTGCAATACTTTTAGGAAGCCAAGCTCCAACAGTAATGAAAAGTCACTGAGCCTAAGTTTATCCTTAGACTCCAACCAACAATTATATCCTCTTTGTACCTTATTCTTGCTTTGGAGTGTGTGCCTGTAGGCTTGCATTTGCATTTTTAATTTTAAAGAAGTTTTATTGCCATTTCTGCCAATTTGTTGAAACATGAAATTGTATTTTTGTTTTTAACTAAACCCACGATTTCCTCCTTGCCACCAGCATGAACCATTTGCTCTAAGCAGGCTGTGCTCATATTTCACTTGCAGAATCATGGACTTGTAGAGATATGTCTTCTTTTTGCCCGGTGCCTTCCTGTCCCTCTCACTAACCTTATAAAATGCTGGGTGAAGAGGGCAGAGATCCTAAGGAGATCTTTGTCTTTAAATCTGTGTTTAAATCCCAAGCCTATAAATCTGCTTTAAAACTCAGGAGGTGCAAAAGCCCTAAAATAAATGGCAGGCTGTCAGACCAAAGGTCCACCTAGTCCTATATTCTGTCTGCACCAGTGGCCAATACTAAGGGTATAACTCATGAAGGGGAGAAACCTTCCACCTCTCCCCAAAATACTGTTCCTGCTCTGCCTCTGAATCCTTTATGAGCCAGGGATCAATGCAGGGTGGAAGCTGAGATTAAACACAAGCTCACAAGGGTGTTCTCAGTGTCTCCTGCCACTCTTCCTTCCTAATTAAAGCAGTGACTTCCATGAAGATCAATTAATTGGGTAGCACAGCCAGGCTGCAGCTCTGAGCTCAGGCTCAGGGCAGTCACAGTGTGCTGTGCTCTGGAGGCTGTTCCCATGGAGAAGGCTTTGATTTCAGTGCCCAGCACAAGCTCAGTGGGACAGAAAACCAGCCAGGGACATTCCCACTGTGTCAGGAACCCGGGTGGTTTTGTTTGGAGCTGCCTGGGAATGCTCATGTGGATTTTAGGGCGTGAGGGTTGTTCTCACCTGAGCAAGCAGAGCTGTGTGGGATCCCTGTCAGCTCCTGTTAACACCATTCCCACCCAAAAACCTCCCAGCTGCTCTCTGGCTCTGCCAGCAGCACTATTTCTTGCACAGAGGTGTCACTGCATGGTGCCTGAACCACTTCTTCAACAAGCACATCCTCAAAAGCAGGGCTTGCTCCCACCCTCAGCCCCTGGACAGGGAACACATCCCAGACTCCCATCAGCTGCTGGAATATGGCACTTTGGTGTCCTGGGAAAGCCCGGAGGGATATTTCAAAGAACATCAGGCTATACTCTCAGGAGATTTTGGCTCATTTCCAACTAATTCTGCTTCAAAATGTGACTTAAAATTAGGATGAGGTGATTCCAAACAAAACCATGGGCCTTGAGCTACCAAGCAATGAGTTGGTTTATAGGGTGGAGGCAGCTGAAAGGATAGGGGTTGAAATATTCCTCCTTCCTCTCTCTTTCTTACCCACTGATTCTGTTCCTACATTCCCTGCATTTTGCCTTAACCTTTCTTCATCATGTCTCCACTGCTTCTCCTTTTCCCTACATTATTCCCCCCAGCCCTTCTTTTATCACCTCCTGCATGCTGAGGTTTATTATTCATCAGGAGAAACATTTTCCTTGGTACAGAAAAACACAAAAAGCAACACGACCACACTGGTGCTTTTCTTCACCGAGGCTGAAACCTGTGGGTACCACAACAGGGTGTGAGGCTGGCACCTGTCAGTGCCCAACTCCACAAGCTGTGGCATCAGTGGCACCTTTAATGGAGGTGACACTGCTCACCACCCCTGCTATCAGGTCAGGCTCCATGCTCATGTTTTTCAGGCATCAGAGGAAGAATAACCAGTGAAATCAGTAAGGGTAAATCAGCTTTTAATGTCTTTCTTTGCTTTTCCACCTCTCTCTCTGCTCTGCACTTCCCCTGAATCTAATTCCCTGACTCTGCCATGTGTCAGACCCCTTTATGAGCAAATGAAACCCATCAATCCAGCAGGAAATGACTGCAGGGGAGCATCAGAGCAAGGCCTGTGGCTTTGGGGAGGTGAGGCACGGCTGCGCCGAGCGCGGAGCAAATGGACGTGGGCAGGAGGGACAGCAGGGGCTGAGCCACCAGCATCCCTCCTCCTCCTCCTCCCTGCACTCACACACACACACAGAAACCCCACAGCACCAGCTCCTTCTTCTTTTACTCGTTTAGGAGCTGATTAACGTCAGAGGCAGGTTCTGGCTCCTCTCTGCAGTGAGGGTTTTGGTCCAGACTCGCTCCTCACCCGCTCTGAGGCTGCAGTGAAGTCACTGCACACATGCTGGTTCAGTGAGAGAAGGATCAGACACCATCTTTTAGCGGTTAAGACACAAAATTATAACTTTCTCTTCAATCCCAGGAAGTAATTAGTTTATAATAACATTTAACATTTAGTTGCTGACAGAGATATGACACTTATCTTACATAAGTCATTTTAATTATTCCTACTAACCAAGACCTCAAAAATATTGTGCAGTCTGAGCTAACAATGCCTTCCCAGATATTTTTGGTTCTACTGTCATTTGAAAAATTGATGCCTAGAGCATCAGCATTTATCAAGCTCATTATAGATTTCATCCAAATGACTACAGATAATTAAAAGTATGCTTCATTTTTATTGTAATGTTTTCCCCCCTAACACTGCAAAGTAATTCTGCTGTTGCTCAGGGTTTTAGGAATTAATATAGACTCATCTGCCAGAAAATGAAGTTCCACAGGATTATAGGCACACTATTCATATACCCAGATGTGAGTCAAACGTGCAGAAATGATATCTACACACACACATAAATACTTTCCTATATATACACTTTGGAGTACTATATGCATTTTCACATACATTAAACAGTCTTAAAAATTAACTGTTAATTCAGAGAGAGCTACAGACTCTTGGGTAACCACTCCCTGAAAATCAGTCTTCTCTATGGCACTTGGGCAAGTTGGACACAAAAAATCCCTTCAGAATTTTATTTTATACTTACATTTTTCTGTTTCTATATGAAATATATGCACCTGCCGCCCCATCCTCTTACATCACACAGATTTATTCACACTTAAATGAAGTAAGTTTATGCTACTACTGCTGACCTGAGAAATCCTGGCAGTCTTTGCTTTATTTTGTGCAACTGTGTGAAGAAACAAATACATCTTTTGGGAAACTGTTCGGCAGGATTCTGGAGAGCCCCCCTGCCCCAGCTAAGGTTTAAGTGATGCATTGAAAGTTTTCAGTGATGTAAAACCCCTCAGGAGATTTCTGAGCTAGCTCTGCAGTGGGAACTGTCATGCACAAGTGGAAACCAGGATTGTTGGGGAAGGGAAGGGTTGTATTCCCACACAGAACTGAATTAACTTTTTGTTTTTCTATTATTCATGGATCAGGCTATGTCTGTCATACCTGGAACTGCTATGACTCCTGTTAATAATGCTCATACAAAACTATAAAATATATGGGTTTTCACTGCTTCTGAGGTTGCAGTATTTAGTACAACCCTGAGTTTGACTGGCACAACCACAACACAGAAATCTGCTTCATTCTAGGATCCTTAACACTACTTGAATGAATTAACTTCATGTGTGATCAATTTTCCTTGGCGCCCCCTTATCACCCAGAGCTTTATGTTTTTACATGACTTTCCAAGTTACTTTGAAACTCAGATCACCTATAAATAGCAGTGGCATTAAAAAGCAATTACAGATACATGCCTTTTTAATGTTCCTATTGTAATCCACACTGGCAAATCAGAGAGATAATATTTAATGACACAGAAGAAACTGTCCTGATTTAGTGTGAACATCCACATGAAGCAGTGCTAGCAAGGGGTTGCTGAGGCAGTTTCAGACTGAAATAAGAAGAAAAAAACAAAACATAATGAGAAGCATCTGACATAAATATTAGGAAACTGATCTATATTTTATAAAGGCCATTTTATCCAAGACAGTTTAGGTTTCCTCCCACCCACGGAATGGATTCACAGTGAATAAACCCTTGAGTCATGGGGATATTTCACACGCAGATTTGGATTTTATGTAAATTATTTAAGTATGTTTTAGGAAGTTTGGGCAGTGATGTAGAAATGTTCCCCTGCCTGCGCACATCAGTCAGAGAAATAACACTCATCACCAAGGAATTCAGCAGGGTAAAAGTTTTGCCAACAGGCTTAAGACTAGACTGCAGCATGGAAAAGATGAAGCTGTGTGATCGCATCCCTTAAATTTGTCTGCTGCTGATGACAGGAGGAGAAGGCAGTGCCTTGGCCAGGCTGCTCCCAGAACAGCACACTGCAAGCTGCAGAAACCCAAACCCAGAGAACCTGAGATATGGGAATGCCAGAACAGCCAAGAGGAACATTTGGCAACTGTTACAAGTGGGATCTCAAATGAAAGGTTAATTGCATGACAGGGTCAGACTTTTTGGCTTTATCTCCTGGTCATTACCAAACCTCTCAGCATCACCTTTCTCTCATTTGAGATACACTCAGGCCAGGACATGTTCATCCATGTTTTGGTGTTGGACAGGATCAGGTGAGGTGAGAGATTGCTTTTATCAGGAGGGAGCTAGAGAGGCAAAGCCCTGCAGTAAATCCCTCCCAAAGAGTTCTCCAAAAGAAAACTCTGAGACACCACAAGAGAATCACGGAATGGTTTGGGTTGGAAGGGACCTTAAAACTCATCCAATATCACCCCTGCCATGGCAGGGACACCTCCCACTGTCCCAGGCTGCTCCCAGCCCCAGTGTCCAGCCTGGCCTTGGGCACTGCCAGGGATCCAGGGGCAGCCACAGCTGCTCTGGGCACCCTGTGCCAGGGCCTGCCCACCCTTCCACAGGGAACAATTTCCTTCCCAATATCTCATCCAAATATTTTCTCTTTTGGTTTAAAACCATTTCTCCTTGTCTTAGGCTCAAGGTAATCAGTGTATAATTATCCAGCGCATGGCAAGCACAAAAAATTTTCTTTGCTTCCTCCCAGGCTGCTGAAATTTTACTCTTTAAATGTCCAAAAAGAGACATAAAATATGTCACACCTAAATACAATCAGAGCCACCAACAAAACAGCAATGAATCAACAATTTGGGAAATGTGTAATAGGATCCTGAGCTGTTCCCCTCCAGGCTTTTGGTTTTAATTAGATCCTTGTCCAAAATAATTGAAAGGGTGTTGTTGGGTTTTTTTTTGTTGTTGTTTTGGGTTTTTTCTTTTGTTGTTGTTGTTTTGCTTTTGTTTTTATGGGTTTTTTTGTTTGTTTGGGGTTTTTTTTTGCTGTTGTTGTTTTTTGTTTTTGTTTTAACTGATGGATGATGTGTAGGTTGCAAAAAAATGAGCTGCTCTGAGATTAGACAATCATCGTGCAATCGACCCAGTCCAGCCACATTCCCCTTTTCCCCTCATTTCTGCCAATTCTCTGTTTTGTTATCAGGCTGAGCAGGAAGGAGAGGCTGCAGAAATTCCCAATATTCCCTCGTTATGAGGAGGCAGAGCACGGCTGAGGTGCATGGAGTGGGCAGAGAATAAAGAGGTGCAGTAAAACTGCCTGACACCTCGTGCATGCAAAGCTCATCAATCCCAGGGATGGCAGCCCAGCAGCTCAGCCAGCTAAATAATAAAAAACAGAAAAGGAAAACAAAAATAAGGGAAATCAAAGCAAAAACCACCAGAGAAATAGGTAGGATTTTTTTTGTTAATATTTGTAGGTATTTTCCAGGTGTCAGCAACGCTTTGGAGCAACCTTCCACTGCTTTGAGTTCTTGAATACTAAGAAAAAATTAACTCTATCCCAGGCAAAACCAGGAGAATGCTTTTCTCCAGTTCTTGACCAGTTTTTATGGGATGCTGTTGGATTCCCATTTTGAGCTACAAGTAGGAGTTTTATTTTAGCAATAAACCACATGTCCCCTGCCATGGCTTTTCGGGAAGGCAGAAAATTTTATGATAATCTTTGTCACAGCCTTGGTTTTAGATGCCATTAACGAAATATCTCCTGATTCTGTCCTTGGACCTGCTTGGTCCTGGATTTCCCTTGGTCTGCTCCAATTTGTCACACTCCAGACAGGATGAATATTCCAGCTGCACTTTGGGAAGTGCAATGTCATGCAATTTTCATGACCTCCTGAGACATGTTCTCCTTATCATAACACACCAAAAGAGAAGAGCTTTGCTCTGCAGCTCAAAGTATTGTGTTTTTTCACCATCAAGACCTAGGGGGAGGTTTTCCTTGGATGATGATCCTCAGTGCAGCTGTTAATTTCTTTACCTCAATCTGATAAAAACTTTACTCTTAAGTAGTTCAACTGTTGAAGGCCCATATTTGGTTTCATGGGCATATTTTGGACACAATTAGATAATGCACAGGAAGAAATATTTCATAAATATTAGGGCAGATCAGCAGAATCTCATCATTTCCTACTGAGCTATGGTGATTCATATCAGCTGGAGAGCTGCAACAATAAAAAACAGAATGCAAAAGAGACTCTTTGACTTAACATCAGGCAGCAAACAAATGAAGCTGGGTTTTGAACTCAATGCAAGACAGTAATTGTAGCTGGTGAGGGAAGAAAAAAACCACCACAGCACTGGAATTCCAGAAATCTTCTCTCCTAAGAGGAAATACTTCTTGGCCTTTCTGATGGATGAGAAGCTCAAAGTACAATGTCACTGAAACAGGAGAGTAACTGCAGCTCCAGGGCCCCAGATCTGCCAAGACACAGAGAGCTCTGCCAAAAAGGCATTTTAGACTTCAGCGAGACCCGAGCAGAGACTCCTTGGCTTGTCTCAGCTTCCTGGTGGTTAAAAGTTGGGAAGGTGGCAGAACCTCACAAAAATGCCTGCAAAGCCTGGGTGGGGAGAGAACAGCCAGGAGTGTGTCTGGAGAGGGGAGGACACAGGGACATCAGTTCTCAGTGAGATTTCCCTCACTGAAAGTTTGCTGAGCTCTACAGAGTTTTAAAGATGTTAAAAGTTTTTACAACACGGGCTTGTGACTCTACACCTCAACAAACAGAAGGCAAAGCTTCCCCCACTTCCCAAAATTCCCTCTGCATCTCACTGAGCTTAATTTCGCTGATGCATCTTCCCATTCCATTTTTTCTCTTTGATGCTCTAGAAACAAGAAATCTCATAACTTTTTGAGCTGCAGATGGTTCCAGTAGGAAAGCAGCGACCAGTGACCCTGGGAGAGGATCAGCTGGAAAACGTTGAGGTTTTGTTTCTCTGTTGGTATCTGAAGGATCCCCATTGCCAATTACAGTTGGCTGCTGTCAGGGAGCATTATCCCTGACAAGATCTCCAGAAACACACAACCAACATGATCTTAAAGTTTCTAGTGCTGCAGATTTGTGCAAAGCTTGTGGACAGTGATTTCATGCTGCCAGCAGCTGTCACAAGTAGTAGGGTTTCATCTTGGCACTGGCCTAACAACAATCTTTTCCTTTTCTATTTTGTGCTCCGGCACATCTTCAGCTGTCACAGCAGATCTGTCAGGCAATATTACCCTCCCAACAATATCAGCTCAAATTGCTTCCCAGAATATTCCTCTCCTGGCCTCTCAAAGGCATGAGCCTATTTTCTTGACTGCAGCACCAGATCTAATTCACTCCCCAGCAGCACGTCTGTTCCCTAAAACTCCAAATTCGAGATGTCAAAGATTAATCCAAAAGGCAAATTCATGTAAAATTTTTTGTTAAATCGCAGCACTTACGTGCTGAGCTGTGGTGGAAAGCTTCCCAGCTGAAGGGGGAAAGCTTTTTGCTCGTGGCATCAATGCCATGGAAATTCAAGTTCTGCAGCCCAGTCCGACCAGCTGCCCGCAGCCTTTCAGCCACCAGGGAGATGGGGAATGTGCACTGCTCTTTTTCAGCTTTGCCACTTCCTAGTAATCATCTGCTCCTGGGACTGCAGATGTGAAGAACATAACAGGAATCCTCAAGAAAACAATACCTTCCCAGTGGTATAGATATAAACACGGCTATTAAAACAAAAAGCAGCCAAGATGGAGAGAGAGGGAAAATGGCATTCCAGGGGTTAAAAATTAAGAAAAAGCTGATCTAGTGGAAGGCATCCCTGCCCACGACAGAGGGTTGGAAATAGATGATCTTTAACTCCAACCCAAACCATTCTGTGACTCCCTGAAAGCTGCCCCAGGTACCAAAGACATGACAGGTCAGCACTCCCTGCTGCAGCACTCAGAGCTGCTCAGACCTTTCATCCCTCTGCAGACATCTGTATTCTGAAATCCTGTCCTTTCCTGGAGACACAGCTCCTGCCACAGCACAGCCTTGAACCTCCTGTGGGCTTCTTGTAAAGTGTCAGCTGTGAGTTGCAGTGAAGGAGAAAGGCTGACAAATCTCCCTTCCTGCTGGATGTCTCTGTGTTCCAAGTGCAGGTGTGCCACAGCATGAATATTTTTATTTCCACAGAGGAATTATTCCCTCATTAGAGCGTAGGAGCTGCCTGGCACAGCTGATTTCACACTTGGCTGGTGCAGATGATGCTACAGGTCACACAGTCATTTTCTGCCATGCAAGATAAAAACCTCTCAGCTGCAGTCAAACCCCGAGCTGTCTTCATCAGAGTGGGTATTTCACTCCAATCATCACAGCAAATATGGTTTATCTGCAGGTAGGAGAGGAGAGGAGTAATCCAGCAGGCAGGATTCAATCTAAGACAGGCAGACAATGCACAGGAGAGCTAAACTGGGTCTGTCCAGAGGTGGACATGGATCAACTATCCCAACAGTGAACTGCAGACAAGGAAATGAAGTCCAGTGAATTGAAATTGTAATGAAAACTATTTTCAAGTTTTCTCTCTTCCCTCTATTTGCCTGCCAATGGTTTATGGGGGGGACAATTTCATTTTCCTGTTTAGCCACACATCTCCTCCTCTTCCCAATGGGCAAAGCCTACCAAGCCTGAATAGAAACTGCAGAATCATGGCAAGGATCCAGCTGAGATTTCAGCACCCATTTAAGTAAAACCACGTGCCTAGTTCTAGCTCTCTTCAGAAAAATCTTTAAGCATACAGCTGAAGCTCTTTAAGTGTTCTGTAGTGTGGTTTTTCTTTTAAGACTGATAAAAGTAAATGTTTGGTAAACAAGTGCTCCAGGAGAGAAGCAGCTCTCAAGTGTGCAGGTCTGAACTGGGGCTTGTGCATTCTGTAAGCCCAGGTTTGCTCAGGGCACTTTCTGCCAAGGTGTTTCTATATCTTAAAAGCCAAAAGGAAGAAAAAAGGGAATTGTCCTTCATCTCCTTTGTGCACAGGAGCTGCTGAGAACACACAGAGTGTGATTCTTCACTGTGGCCCATTTAACAAAGAAAGAAATCAGCTGTAAGACACAAAAACCAACAACACAGCATCATTGTACCTATAAATGTGCAATTTGGACTGCAGTAGCTCTGATATCTAGGAATAGAGAGGAAAATCCTGGCTCCTCTGGACAAGAAAGCAAACCAAACACCAAGAGAAGAGAGTATGGCAAGTGCCATTCTCTGCTATCATGAAGACAGAGGACTGAACAAAATCATTCAGCAGGTATGGGCAAGAAAAGAAGAACTTTCATTTAAAAAAAAAAATCATTAAAGAAAAGATCTCACAAGCAGGGCCAGCTCCTGCTTCCCTCAGGTATTCCTGGTCATCCATAACTACCAATATTTTTCTGCCTTGCATGTGGTTAACTCCCATATGAGTTTGGAAAAGGCTACAAAAATCTTCATTAAAATAAAAGAAGGGGTAACTACAGGAAAGAGTCCCTTTGCAGCCCTCATGGTATTTACAGTTCCAATATAAGCAACTTCTGCACTGTAGGCAGAATGAAACATAATAAAATTAATTGGGGAAATTTTCATATGTGGAGAGAAACTGGAAGAGGCAAGGGTTATGGCTCTGGAAAATCAGAAGACTGCAGAAGCTTTAGACATAAAGCACAACTTAATCTACTCAGTTTAGTTACAGGAATTTAAAATCTGGAGGTTGTACCAGGAAACTGGTGGGGTTTTCCACAGCTCCTCACAGGTCTGTGTCCTCCAGACCAATACCAGGTGCTTTTATCCCAGCAAGAGATCCCAAAAATGTTCAGGCTCTCCAGCATCCTGAGCCAAGAGGTGCAGAAGAGCAATAGAAATTGTGCTACAGTACAAGGGAGGATCATTATCCTCCAAAAGTGGTCCAAATTGTCCTCTGAGGTGTCAGTGGCTACACAATTTCCAGGGTAAAAGCATCTTTTCCATGTGTTTTCCCAGATGTTCAGATCCAGTTCAAGCCAACCATGATGACTTACACACAAAGGATTAAAGAGTTCACCCCCTCCTGTCCTGGGTATCTCAGTGGTGCTGGGGACGAGCTGCTCAAGTGCTGAGTCACTGCAAATGGATTTAAAACATCAGCTGAGGGCAGAATGGCATTGCCAATGCAAACAGGAAGAAAGGGAAAGGCAGAAAGTGGCCCAAAAGGGCATTAGTGTGGGGTGGGGAGGGAGTTCAGTCTGAGGTCAGGCTCTGAAGGAAATCAGGCAGAGGGGCAGAGGATAAAGAGGCACTGCAGGCTGGCATTTGATGAGAACTGCACGATGCTCACAGCGAGAAGGGGAACGAGTTCTGTTGGTTTAGGGCAAGATTGCTGAGGGAACTGAAGGGGATGTCTTTTGGCATTCATATCAGGCCCTGCTGAGCCTGGGGAGCACCAGGACAGACTTAACCCTTACAACCCAGCACCCCTGAAACATGCCCTGGAGCTTCCTTAAGGTGATGAAGAAGGGAAAAAAGAAAGTCTGATACTTAAAGGTCGGCTAAAAGAGAAACATCTGAAATAATACTTCAGAGTAGGCAGCAATAAGAGAGACAAAAGAGAAAAATTAGCAGCAAGTACCCTTTGGGTCTACTTCTAACTCTCCTATCCTGAAGCAGCTTCTGGAATTCTCTTCATTTGTCTAACTTCTTTGTTTCCTCCAGTGTAAAATGCAGTCATGGTGTCAGCCCCAGCACTGCAGAGGAGGCAGTGGGACCTGGAGATCTGCCCTGTTTGTCTCACCTGGGCCTGTGCAGGACAGACACAGTTCCAGGAATTCACAATGGGAAGTGTCTCACACCTGGTTTCATCAGGCTCCTAATGCAAGGTCTTAAAGATAAATGCAGCTCTTAATCAAAACTGGAACATAATTCAGACATGACTTCCAGAGAGGGAATGTGGCTTCATCCATAGGCAAATTACAGCCAACCACAGAAGACCCCATCATATTCTCATGGTGGAAAATTCCAGCCTGATTACAATTAATTAGCAACATAAAATACACTACCACACCACCAGTAGAGAAAGACTGCAAGGACTATTAAGTGTTCTGCTCTTAAGGACTCAAAAAGAGGACAAAATTGTATTATCAGGTAAGAGAGCAGATCCAGAAGAGGGGAAATGGGACAACAAAAACTACTCCTAAATAGCAATTATAATCCATCTTAATGTATAGAATTACAAATTATTTAAGTGATGAACTAAACCCATGTTTTCTGTCTGTATAAAAACACACAACCTTCTATTGTCAATTAATTCTAGAATTGAATCGGTGCCTCTATTTTTCCTTTTCAATAAAACTCCAATGTAATCCTGTTAGACATGTAAGTTATGTTTTGCTGCCAGATGTTCATGTTTTAGCAGTTTTAGACTAATTTCAACAACTATGATATTCTATTGAAATAGTATTAATTACCTTTATAACAGTTATTTAGCCAGAAATCACAAATGAAGAACAGTGTAAGCACAGATGAAGACCTGGAAGCAAATGGCCACTGGTTTGTTCTCAGCCACAGAAAGATTCAAAGCCCTCAGCTAAAAAGGTCATTTTTACTTCCCCACTCTTACCCATCATATTTGTTTTTGATGGATTTGTTTCAAATCCATTTGATTTTGTATTTCATCAAAAGGCAAAGCTCTGAGTCACGTGCTGAGTTATGGATAAATAACAATTGTGACTCCTTTCAAGTGTAAAAACTATTCTTACTCAACATACTTTAAAAATAATTGCAAAATCACGTATTTTTCAACAAAATAATCCCCAAACTGCTGGTTTTAATATCAGTTACTTGTCTGAAGGAGAACCTAGAGAGGAATTCAGTATTACCAGCTAAAATACATGAAAAATAGAACTCGCATTTCCTATCTTGTGCACTTTCAGTGCACGTTTAAAATCATCCCCCATTCTTCAGGAGGACGAGGCTTTCAAGTGGTTTGTGAGGTGCAGACATGAGCAGCACAAAGGCAACACAAAGCAGCTAGACCTGGATGCTGACATTATTAATGGCTATTTCTCCAGCTCTGAATTCTGCAGTGATTTTACACAAAGTGCCTTTGCCTATCCCTGCATTTCCCAGCTCTGCTCTGATCCTGCTGCATTTCACTGAAGGGATCTCCTCAGCTGCCCATTGGGGTCTCTGGCTCAAAATTCAGCATTTTGCTGTGTTCCAGCCTTTCTGTCACTCACATATTCACTTTTATGCCTGAATGGCACCCATTTGCTTCACCTGTTAGGAAACTGAGATTTTAAAAGGGAATAAGTGGTGGGAGTTCTGTCACAGGTACCCAAGGCTCAGAGTTTGAGCAGCTGCTGGTACAACTGAGCTGGTGAGGCACTGTCCAGCAGGCTAAAAGTTACAGGAGTCAGAAATTATAGTGATAAAAATGCATTTCAAATCAAAACAAAAAAAAATCATGTTAATGAGACTAATCCAACAAGCAAGAGAAATTGAGATGGCGTTTTATTAAATCCAGGGTGTTTAATATCCCAAACTTCACTGATATAAGAATGTTTCTCAAAGCAGCATCACAAAGGCTTCTATGTGCTTTATCGTATCAGGGCACATTTTATATCTCTAATGTCCCATTTTCCCCTTCCCCCATCATCAGATGGCTGCAGAAGACACCAAACCAACAGTCACCCCCTGTAAGAGCTCACCCACCCCACTTTATGGAGCAATATTTGTCCTGCAGGATTTTCACTGTGAGCTGCTCTCCCTATCAGGAATGTAAGAACTTAACTTGGATTCAGGACAAAAGCCCCTACACTTGCATTTTAAATAGGCTGAGGCCTCTAACAAAACAATTATAAGCCAAAGGGAGTTTTGGAACTTAATCTTTGTCAGCATTGCTGGAAGAATATAGGTCATGCCAAGCAAACCTGATTTCATTCCTTGATATGATTATGTTTGCTTTTGTAAAGATGATTACATGGCTCAAACTGTTGTAAGGCATTTGACCCAGTATTGTACTGAGCGGAGATCCACGGGCAGGAGATCCTAAATGAACCAGGGATTAGTGAAGCAGGAAAATTCAAAAAATGAGTATCAGCAAGGAACGCCCTTATTCAGCTCCTGGTGGGATCCCACGGGCTCTTTGTTGGCAGGTGCTGTGTTATTCTGCACTGCCACCAGCAACTTTAGGGTAAACAAATAATCTGCACCTTACCTGAACTTGGAAGGGGTTTCATGTGATGAGGGAGGAAGGACTTTGCTGTTAATTGGGCCACTTGTGGGACCATCCCACAGGGATGGGGTTTTCCAAGGAAAACCAAGAGCTCAGTGGTGGGTTTGGGGTAGGAATGCAGCAAAGCAGAGAGAGACAGAGGGGCTTCACAGCTCCGAGGGCTTTTCTGAATTAGGAATTGTGGCTGTGGGATGCTCTGCCCGTTTTGCAGCAGGATTTCAGTGCTCTGGAGAGCACCAAGGTGATTGTGATGCTGCTAAACACCGAAGTTTTTAAATAAAGCCTTTCATGGTGAGATCTCAACTCCTGTGTCCTCCCAGCCCCTCTGAAAGCTCCACATTTCTTCTGCAGACAACACAGAGCTGAGGAGCATTGCTGGCAATAAATCTGGTGGTTGCTCCTACTCAGAGCTCTCCTTCCTCTTTGGGTTTAATGAAATCCTCCTCAAGCACTGCTGCACATGTTGCCTGTAATTACTACACATCCATCAGGTGATTGTGGTGCAAGTTTAAAAATGCATCAGAAAAAGCTGATTTTTTTTAAAAAATACATCTCTATTTCTTTAAATTACACTGCTATGAAAACACCATGAGTCAGTCAGTCCATGTATTAACTTCCAGTGAGGACTTTAGCTCAAAATTAATGTGAATTCTCCACAAACACCATTATTTCCTTTGCATAAGCAAATTGGACATTGCTTTTCAAATGGGCAAGTAGCAGGTAATAGTGTTTAGAGTGCCTGGGAATGCAAAATATTCCTGTATAATGAGATATCACAGAGCAGGAGACTTGGTACCACTTTAACAAAACAGCACTTCTTTGACAGAAGGCTCTCAAGGTTAACTATGTAGAGCAGCTACAATTTATGCAAACAAAATCTCCCCTGGTTCTTTGAACTGATCACATCTATTTTCTATCTCAAGGGTAATCTAAAACATCTGATTTCCCTCTTCTCACCCCTGAGTGAAAATAGTAGTGGTGGTTTCAGAAAAAGGCCCAGAGAAGCTCTGCCACTGCTCACTGGTCATTTTCAAATGTGCCTATTTTAACAATATACTTTTAATCTGGTTTCTGAAGTATTTTAAACCCACGTTAAAGCCATGTTGCAATAAAGACCTCTCCACTGCAATATTCACCAAGGAGGAAGTTAAATGATAAAGAGTTAAAGAAAATATCTGTATGTGCAATACAAATTGAGGTGCAGCCACTGGCTCTTGCTAAACACAATCCAACTCAATATTTAATTTGCTTTCTTTCCTCTTCCAACATCTTTCATTTCTTAAAAAACTCCTCTTTACCACCAACCTGGACCAGAAACTCTTGTCCTGTTGTGAGTTTTGTCATAATTTATGGCATCCTTTAAAGCACACCTACTCTTCCTACATGAACTCATTGAAATCATAATTTATTATCTTGCTTTTTCTCTCATCAGCCAGGAATTAAATTTTTAATGTGATAATATTAATGCCAAATAGATTTTCACATGGAGAAATATGGAAACATTTTCCATATGCTCCATTCTTCCTATGTCTTGACTCTCACTGGCTGACAGGGCACAGGAAAAAGCCCAGAAATCTGAAGGCAACGTGTGATGCTCTTCTGGAAAGTTCTCAGTGGTGATGCAAGCAACAAAGAACCTGAGAAATAATCTCATTTGTTTTCTGGCTACCCTAAATATAAAAGTTTAAATGTTGTAGAATCGGTAAATCAAACTAGAATCTGTTCGATACAAAACAAGTGAGGTGCAACCACCAGCTCTTACTAAACACAATCCAATCCAATATTTAATTTGCTTCCTTGGTATGTTACCCTTGCTGTTCCAATATCCTTCTTTTCTAAAAATTCCCCTTCACCACCAAGGCTTCTAGAGGTATATATATATATATATATAAATATCTATTTACGTGATAATCCTGCTTTCAAATCACAGACAATTACCTTGGAAATGAGGAGCTTTCTGTGCACATATAAGTGAAAAACTATCAAATACTAGTCAGAGGAAACTATTAAATACCAGTCAAAGGCACACTTGCTCATTGTTGGAAGATGCCACATGAAATATGATGTCAATAAATATATTTCATTCCCTGCTATACATCAAAATAAGTAAAAACTGTCAGTACCTTGGCTCAATGACGTGTGAGAATGCAAAATGGGAAAAACTGGAATGTAGCTGCAAGTGTTTAATACAAGACCCTAAATTTAATATTGTTTCCCCTTTGCTGGCAGGGCAAACAGGAGGATGGGCAGATGCAGATCTGTTTGCACTGGCTCTTTCAGTGAGACATTTGCCATCTGCTTTGTGGAGGTAAAGTGAGTGGGGGGAAAAAGCCAAAATCTCTCTTTGAATGTTAAATGAGTTGTTTCTGTTGGAGAGAAGATATTAAACCTTAAACTGCCTGGGTAGAAGGTTCCTTCTCTCCCCTTGAACAACCATTCACTTGTTAATACACTATTCAATTATCAGTAATGCAGAATAGATGAGAAAATCTAACGACACTGTTACATTCATCAGCTGAAATCGGAGGCCTCATGTGCTGACAATGAATTGCAATTTTTATCTCAAGGTATGTGTGCTTACCCTGGCCAGTGCTCACTTCCAATTCTGTAAACTGTTTTTTTCACATTTCATGTATATTTATGAATAGACTATTACTGCCAAATTCCGAGCTTAGCTCTCCTTGCAGAGCTTAATACATATTCAAAAGTCACAGCTGTGACTGGGAGGAGATGAGTATTTTTGTGGAAACCATTTCTTCCTCACATATCCAAATGTATTTCCTTAATTTATTGTCACATGCTTGTTAAACCATGTTTTAGATTCTTTTCCTGACACATGCTCCTGCAGGAGCTGGATTGCAGTTTAGGAGGCTCCTACAACTGCAGTCCACACTGATTTAAAGAAGGATTTCCTTCAGTCATGGAATACTGTGGGCAAAACACTGGCAACAGCACTTGGTGCTTAACAAGAACACTTGGAAAAATAACAAAACTCTGCAATTATACCAACATGAAGAGTGTTGATGACTCTCCCACAGTACCTGTGACAGTTATGGCTGCTCTCAGAAATTACTAATTAACTAACTCAGTAATAAGGATAAAGGATGCCAACTGAAATTGATTTAACTCAGGATAAAAATCTCTCTGTATACTACAGAATACACTCTTGCTTTAGAAATTTTGGGAAAAGCCATGTTCTGGAAAAGGGAATAAAAGGAAAAATTACTGTTTATCAGCCAGTTTTAACTGAACAATGACCTTTACCAAACAATGTGGGTTTTGGATAACTGTAAATGTCTGATGGTACTCAGAGGTAGGTCCTGCTGCCCTTGGCAATGATCTTGTGTTGAGGGAAAATTCTGTGGAAGCCTATGAAGGGCAGCTTTTGGAACACATAAATACCAACATTCTCTAAAAATGCAACAAAATATCTGATTTAAAATCTTATCAATCTCACTTCAGCAAAACCTAGGGTTGGATCTATAAAATAATGGACATTTTCAAAGATAGGTTTTTCCTACCACCAACAAACTTTCACTGAGACAAAGGCAAGGAGACTTTGGGAGTGTGATCAGTGAGGGCAGAGCAGGACTCACCCATCCCATTCCAGCCATTCCATGCCCCAAAATCCCAATTATTCCAGCAGGCTCAGATGTGCTGCCTGGCACAAGAGCTCTGCTTTTGTAGTGTTACCATTGCCATGTGATAAAAACCTGGGTTGAAAACCAAAGGAGTTAAACCTGAATGAGCCCTGTGGGATTTAGGGAGCAGGAATAACCAAGAGGGAGATGGGAGAAGCATGAACAGCCTGGAACCTCCTGTCTGTCCCAGTGATGCCTCAGGTTTTGGCTTTTATATTTTTCAGGTTCTGTGCTGCTTTAGTGTGTGGGGCTGGGCTTCACATCAGGGGATGGTGAGCTCTCTGCACAGAGCAGGGAGACAAAACAATTCCTTCTCCAGCTGGGGCCCAAGGACAAATGATCCAAATCTCAGGCCCAAGAGCACAAACAACGTGGGCTGGAGAGAGAAAAACAAGCAGGATGGGACTTGATGGGCTAAAGCTGGAATTGGACAATGAACTGCAATCTGCAAATGGAGCAGAACTGATAAAAGTGCCAGAGCCCGTGCCCGGTGTCCATTTTGGGACCATTTTGGTTCTTCTTGGGTGCAGCCCTGGCTGGGCTCTTGTGCTGCCCAAGGTGGATCCATGGAGGAAATCCTTTGAATAAATCCCTGCTTTATTCTGGAACTCTGCCCAGCCCCTGCTCTAGGGCAGCCTTGGCAGGGCATCAGCAGAGCAGCACTGGACAGAACATCCAAAACTCCCATTTCCTCTCCCAGGCTGGACAAACCCAGAGAGCAGAAATTGTGAAGTTACAACGAGATATGCAAAGAATAAAACATCTGGCACTGAGATCCAGGCCGTTCTGGAAAACAATCTGGCTGTAATGTTTTTGCATACTTTGCACATTTCTAATGGAATGGCACTATCTCTGCAGCATGGATTTTCCCAATATCATTTTCATCTGGTGGCTGAGCCAGAGTTTGTTAACCATCTGCATATGTGCAGCGTGGATTTTAAAAGTAATTATTTTTGTAGCAGTCCAAATTGCTGTTGCATAAAATAGCACATATTTTTCATATATTTTCTTTTTTTTTTTGTGAAACTGCAGGAGGCTCCATAAGTCCTAAAACACCATTTTGCATTCATTTTAATTTAGCTGTGGTGCAATTAGAAGTTTGGATATGTTTGTTTTGTCTCCAAGAAATGCAAACATTTGACTTGAAGTTTGGAAGTCCCTTGCTGGTGACAATATTTGAAGGGAGAGGTTTTGATGGTTTATTTTGATGCTTTTAGGGATATATTTGGGATGATGTCTATCCTGACCAAAGCCTCCAGAGATTGAATTCATATGGAAATTATCCAGGTGGGGTATTGCAGGGGAAGGGGCTTCAGATATGTGACTCTCCTGTCCCTACTTTTCCTACTGAATAAACATCACAGAAATTCTGATTTACAAAGGAAAAACAATGTCTGCAACATGCAGTTAAAGCTGACCATGGGTTCTGCTGTTGACTTTATTGTTCTTTATAGTATTGGCTTTATTATTTGTTGTCTTTATTGTTTTCAATGCTTATTTTATTTTTTGGAGGGAGATGAGCATTCAGACTAAAGCCTTCTGCTGTATAATTTGCGATTTGAGCAATTAGAAATACCCTTGGTTTCTGAAATATTTACAAATATAAATAAAACAACTGAGTAAAAATGACTCAGCTTTAATGGACAAATTTCAGTAGGCAGATTCATAGAGACAATAAAATTAAAGCTGCAGTTAAACCTTCATAACAGAAACCTCTGCAAAAAACTAAGTCAAGTCTAATATGCATTTAAATTGTTCATGGATCCAAAACTGAGTAATTTCTCTTCAGACATCAGCCCCCAAAAAACTGCTCAGCACAGCCCCAGACTGCCTGAGCTGCACCTTCCCTAGGACAAGCTAAATTGAACAGATCAGAAAGGTCAGAACGAGGCCAAATACCTCCAAACCACTGACAAAAAACGGCTGAAGCTTCTTATTTTACTTTTATTTTGTTTCATTTCAGGCAAGAGGATGGCTGGCAGTCAAATCCATGTAATAATTCCTATCAAGTTAGGAGGCTTCTGATAAGTGAATCCTGTGAAATGCTACACCTTCTTGGCCTCAGGCAAACAAATTTTTTCTGGTGGATAAACAACAATATCATCCCACTAACACGTGTAAATTCTATTCCTTCATGCACAAATTCCATAATTATTTTTTCAGGCTTTGATAAACAGCATGAATTCTATATTATGCATGGTCCTCCTCTGTAATGAATAAATTTGCCTTTTAAAGTCTGCTGCCCTAATAACTAAACAGGAAGGAAACACGAAGAAAACACGAAGAGCAGAAATAACTGTTTCAACAAGCTAGTTATAAATAAGTTTAAAAAAAATTAAAAAAAAAAAAAAAAAGCAAAACCCCCAAAGTGTATTCAAAGTTTGATAATGATTTACCAACGAGACTACTCTAAATGTAACACCTCCAGACAGCTGTAAATTCGATCTACAGCACTAACAACACAGCAGTGATTTCTAATCAGGAATTACCAGCCCTATCATGTCTGGGACATTTTTTATTCATAGTTTCCTGTTTTTCTTTCAGCATCCATTTAAACAGAGTTGTTTATTTTTTTGGATTAAATCAAGAAAACTGTAGTGTGGCTCAATTTAAAGCAAATATAGAAATTAATAACTTTGCTTTTGAGCTGCCATTGCAATTGGAATTCCTTGTCCTTATCACCTGTTCACCACTGCCAAGAAAGTTTTGGTACTGGGGACAGAAAGAAAGAAAATACTGACTTTTTTCCTGCTCTGCAGAAATTTGATTGTGTTGATCTATTCTTACTAATTATTTCTTTGAAGATAGAAGTCCAAGAATATGGGGTACATTTAATATCATTTTCTCCTTAGTGCTTAAGAAACTAAACCAGAGAATCCTAAAGAGCTTTCAGTCAGTATCTCTGAGCTTTATTCCTTTATTGTAGAAGACTCCCTTTAAAAAGGAGACCAACTACGACTGCAAAGAGAACTTACACACTTTAAAAACCAAATTATTTCATTCTTTATGAAGTTATGAATTCTATTGTCCCCACCATGGAAAACACCCAGGGAACACGAGGAGGTTTGGTGAACCTGCACCTTCTCTTCAATGACACCATTATTGCAAACCAACCACTTCTCCTACTCTGCAAACCAACTTCTTCCCTTCAAGGCCCCATTAGGGTATGGAAAAATGCACAAGCTGAAAATATTACTCAGAAAGTTGATGTAGTACAGCGATCTGACCAAAAAAACCCCCTATTTTATCAAACTATCTCTTCTTTGTGCAAAGGATAACTTGCTCACGTCTGTGTAAGCTGAGATCTCTTTGTACTTTTCCCCTTCAGAAAAAGAAGTGGAGAAAAAAGCCAGGAAATGAGAGTTTAAAAGCTGGTGATTCCCACCTGGCAGCTGCTTTGAGTGCTGCTCCAAAGGGCTGCCACCACTGTGCAAGGCAGTGTCACTTCTAATAGCATTTCATTAAATCAGCCTCTAATTCAATTACAGCTGTGCTCCATATGAGCACTTCACTGGAGGGGAAGGATTTCCCTCTTCCCACGTTTCAGGCAGACCTGGTGTGCAACAGGGCTGTTCAGCAGTGCCAGGCAGGACAACCCTGCTCATCCACCCCTGAACCTCTGCTCACATCACCCACAGCAACAAAACACAGCTCTGCAAAGATGCTGCCTCTGGTTCAGCTTTGTGGGTCTCATTCTCCTCTCTCAGGTTCCTGTTTGTTTTGGGATCACGGAATCATTTGGGATCACAGAATCAATTGTGACCACAGAATCAGTGGGATCACAGAATCATTTGGGATCACAGAATCAATTGTGACCACAGAATCAGTGGGATCACAGAATCATTTTGGATCACAGAATCACTGGGATCACAGAATCATTTTGGATCACAGAATCACTGGGATCACAGAATCATTTTGGATCACAGAATCATTGGGATCACAGGATCATTGGAGTGGGAAAAGACCTCCAAGATTATCAAGTTCAACCTGTGACCAACCCCCAGAGCACTGAGTGCCACACCCAGACCTTTCTTGGACACCTCCAGGGATGGGGACTCCAAACCTCCCTGGGCAGCCCCTTCCAATGCCTAATCACCCTTTCCATGGAGAAATTCCTCCTGATGTCCAAGCTGACCCTGCCTGGTCAGGGATTTCTCTTTTTCTCTCTGCTTACAGTTCATTGTTCACAAGAACAGGAGGGTAGGGGAGCCTTGCATCAATCTCACACCTCAAACATTAAAAGAGAGTTTAGCTCTGACCTCTCAGGGGTTTTAGCCTCTCCATGCAGAAGAACAAGGCTCACTTTTCAATCATTATTACATTTTTACAGAAATACACTTCTTTTGACCTTTGGATTGCCCACATTTCGGGGATGCCCTCAGGGCACACAAGTGCTGGAAAACTAAACGAAGATACAATTAGAGAATAGAAACAGAATTGTTTGGGTTGAAAGGGACCTTTAAATGTCATCTCATCCCACCCCTGCCATGGGCAGGGACACCTCCCACTATCTCAGGCTGCTCTAAGCCCTGTCCAGCCTGGCCTGGGACACTTCCAGGTTCTCTCTCCTCTCTCACATCTCAGCCCATTTCCTTCCAGGGCCCAGCCCTTGGGGTGATCCCAGCTCAGGGAAGGGCGGGATGCTGAGCACCCTCATTCCTGCCCCAAACCAGCGGCTTTCCTTCTGGAACCCAGTTGGAAAATCAAGGTCTTGTGCACCACAAAGCTCCTTGTTCCTGCAAGACTACCCATCAAAGAGCATAAAATTATTACAGCTGGCAGCTCCTTACAGATGTGGAGACTGCACTCTTTTCTGGTGTGTTTCAGTCTAAAAGCCAAAACCAATTCTGTGAATGTCCAGGGGTAGGGAGATTACAGCAAATTAGGAGCAAATTAAGCAGGCAGGCATGGGCTGAAGGGAAAGTGGTGAGAGTGGAATGTAGATATTTTCACTTACACTGGATTAACTTCATTTTTTGATTAATTCATGTTAACTTTCCGAGCATCCCCGTGTGGAGAAGTCTCCCGGGAGCTTGCAGGAATGTCACTTCTGCTGCTGTAGCAGCTCCTGTCACTGGAGGGCACAATGCTGCTGCTTTCACAGCCTTGCACAGCCTCAGCTCAACGATTTTGGAATAGATAACGTTTTTTTCCTTTAAAAAAATCCACATTTGATCCCCTCAAATTATCTGAATGCTCAGGTCTTCCTTTTGTAGATCTCTGACTGCTAAATCGTGCAAGTAACAAAAGAAGGAAAATCCCCCAAAATAATGAGTTGAAAAAAAGCCCTGAGTTTTTATTTCCTGCATGGTGTTCCAGACAGTGTAACTATTCATTAACTTTAAAGCACACAGTTTAAAATCCTGTTTTTCTTTTGGTCTCGGCTTTACATCCTGCCGTTCCTGTAGCCCCAAACCAAATCCCTGGCTCTGATCCTACTGTTAATATGAGGAAAATCAGGCTTCCATCCATTTAGGCTGTTATGCTTATTCAGCATTTCCTGTAGATACTTGAGGAAAAACCTGACCCAGGTAAAGCTCCTTCTCATGGCTATGCCTTGAGCCCAAAGGAAATCCTTTTCCCTTGTGTCTGGGCTCCTCTGGCAGAGCTCTCTGGGCTCTTCAGTGTCCAGATAGTCTGAAACACTGAACTATGGAGCAAATCACAAAATAATTAAAAGGAAAAAATTCCTAAATATTAAAAGCTCACAGGATAGAAATAATAAAGCAGTGAAATCCCTGACACTACCTGTCTTATGCAACCCCTGTGTTGCATATTGGGGTAATTCAGCCCTCCTGTGCTCCTGCCAGGCTCCTCCACAAGATGGGGGAGACCTGAAGGAGGAGGCCACAAAGGCAAATGCACAAACAGATTCTTCCAGAAAGGGCCCTCTGTGTGGTTTCTCCTTCCTGCCAGAGCCTGTGAGACCGAATTTGAGCCACCCAGGGCCAGGAAATACATTTCACAATGCTGATGGTCTCCTCAGTGCTTTTGAAATCCTATTGTGACCCATGGCTTGGAACAGTTGGACACAACTACTGGAGAAGCTTTCTGGAAAGCAATTTCATTAGCACACAATATTGGCCTGACTCTGCCTGAAAAGTCAGTGGTAAAACTCACAGTGACTTTAATGACAGAAGAAGTAGGTCAGTACTGGAAAATCTCATGCACAGCCTTTATAGTCTGTCACTGATTCCTTGTGATCCCCAGAGAAAGAGGAATAATTCTGAACCTCCACGAGCAAAGCAGGGAAGTTTTGCTGCCTGGGCTGGGGTTTTGCTCCCTCTGTAGAAAAGCCCTTTACAGGCTAAAGCTCAGCTGTGACACTTGCTAATATATGGCAAATACTTTGTTGTTGTCCCAGTATTTCAGACCAACTCACTGAAACAAGTTTCCTTTAAAAAAACCAAACCCAAAGGAGCCCAGTGTTGCTAGAGTTTAGATGAAGATACCTCAGAGTCAGTGTAACAAGTCACACACAATGTAAGCATTGTGGGAGGACACACAAGTGTCAAGAATTCCCTGTCTGTCTCTGAAAGGATCAACTCTTAATTCCCTGCCCAAACCAGGTTTTGACACCGCCTGTCCTGTGCAGACTCGGAGGTTCCTCAGCTCCATTTACAGATGGAGTTTGTCTTTGCCTAGAAAGTGTTCCTGGATCCCACAGCCCTCCCAGCCCAGCCCCTGAAGGCTCCATTTGTTCATCTCCCATCATTTCCCCTGCAGGCAAACGAGGGGAGCCACAGCTGATCCCGGCTGCTTGCTCCCCAGCTGGGTTTCCTCCCAAGCCTTTTCCCATGCCTGGGAGCCCAGCAATGTCACCCAAACAAACTCCACCACTGCAACCCAAACCACTTCAGCCTGGCAACCTCCTACAGGTGCTGGATCTCCCTAAGCCGTAACAAAACTGGCACTGAGATCAGGCCCCTCTTTCCAAAGCCTTCATGGAAGTTTCCCCCTCTGGCTCTGACATCCCCACATCCCTTCACTCAGCAGTGCTGTGCACTCCAACCCCTGATCCCATTACAGATTCCCTGGAATAAAGAAGGAGCAGCACTCCCTGCAAGGCTCCGATTCACTGCACAACATCTGCCCATGGCTCGTGTTCCCCACTCTGTCCCCAGGAACTCTCCTGCACCAAGGACAACTCACCAGCCCACCTGGGCAGCCCTGGGACAGGCCTCTGGAGGAAGAGCAGGGAGAGATAAACTGGGGAAAAGCAGGTAAAATACCTGGGGAAACCAGGTAAATATGAGCTGGAGAAAGAACTGGTAAATATAACTTGGGGAAAGAGCAGGTAAATATAAACTGGGGAAAGAAGCAGGTAAATGTAAACTGGGGAAAGAGCAAGTAGATACAAACTGGGGGAAAAGCAGGTAAATACAAACTGGGGAAAAAAGTGGGTAAATGTAAAATGGGGAAAGAGCAGGTAGATGTAAACTGGGGAAAGAAATAGGTAAATATAAACTGGAGGAAAAGCAAGTAAACATAAACTGAGGAAAGAGCAGGTAAAGATAAACTGGGGAAAGAAAAAGGTAAATATAAACTGGAGGAACAACAGGTAAATATAAACTGGGCAGGGAAACAGGTAGATATAAACTGGAAAAAGAGCAAGTTGATATAAACTGCAGGTCTGTCCTTCAAGGTCACATAATTCCCTTCCAGAACTGTGTTTCCAAAGCATCAGCTCCCCAACAGTGAGGAACAGCACAACAGAACATGTGAAATTGGATAAACATGGCTAATTCCTAAGGGAATCATAATTGTGACAATGAAATATGATGGTTTACTAGGTCAAATACTTTCTTCAAAGAAACATGCTTGAAAATTATATTGAAAGCTTGACTTGGACAGATTGCAGGGACCTGGTCCAACACTATGGTCAAAGATATTTTTTCCCTGAAGAAATCAGTCACTGCACTACACAGGGCTTGCATGGACACAAAAATAAATTAATGTTTATTCTGTTTTATCTTCCTGTGTTAACATCATTAACTAAACCATACTGGAATGTCAGTCAGGTCTTGTGTACATGTTTGCTCGTAATACATGAGGTTTTAAAAGATAATCTGAAAAGTTAAGTTCAAGCCAAGTTAAAATGCCAAAATATTAATATTGAAAGTATTTTTAAAGCACCATCTATAGACAATTTGCACCTGAGAAAGAAATATTTTCTATCCAGCAGATAAGACCCTTATTACATATTAAAAATGGATTGTAACTTTATTTTAATGGAGCTTAATCTTTTTATGCTTAGACATCATTTAAATAAGTCACAAAAGTTCACACAATATTCTAAGTCCCTGATATTTGTATTTCCATTCTCAAATGACCAAATTATGGTGTTGCTTGATAAAATTTCTTTACATTAATAGTTTGCAAAGGAAATCACAAGAATGTAGGGGTAGAAGGAATCACCTGGTAGTAAATGTTCACTCCTCTGTCCATCTGAGGCTACGAAATTCCCAGAACCTCACAATAATCCCCAAATATTCAGAATACAAGCCTGGAAGCCACAGAACTCTGCTGGGCCACAGGAGGACAAGCAGGAGAGATCAAAGGAACTGCCACTGTCTCAGAACCCTCCACCAGCAGCTGATTTCACAGCTGGCAACACCTGGATGGCCAAATTATCTGGAGATATTTGTACTCACTCACCCAGCTCTGCTTTGCAGGGGAAATCCTCTGTTTCTATCAGGATAAACAGGTGTTTTGTAAATAAAAAAGGATTTCATTGCAACATTTCTACACATGAGCAGCCTGGTCTGGTCTAGGCCCTTGGCAGAGGGGTGAGATGAGCTTTAAGGTCTCTTCTAACGCAAACCATTCTGTGATTCCATGTCTACATAGATAAAATGGTAATCATAAATTAAGCACCAGATAAATTCCAGTTGGATATCATTATCCACAGCCCTCCAGATGTTCTGGAAATGATTCATTAGAGATACATTCTGTAACTATAGAGATAAGGAGTGAAACTGGAGGTCTGGAACACATTTTGCTGACCAGGTCAGGAGGTAAAATCTTCAGATATGACCAGCTCAGTGGCCACAGACACTTGGAGAAGATAATCTGATATCCTGGCAAGCTGATGCATACAGTAAAACACAGAAGAGGTAAGAGGATGGAATTTATTTAAAAAAAAAAAACCCTGGTGCTGGCAGCTGCATGATGTCAGCTGTACTTGTGATAATAAAGCACTTTCTGGTGAGCACAATCCCCACAATTTGTAGCAATTAATCCAAACCCCAAGCTAAGTCAGTAATGGTAGCCAAGGGTGATAACATGAGCATATTTCTTCAGCAGAACATCATCAATTCCTATTTTTCTGGCCTACAACATTCCTGCTTACATTCTTCCATGGCGTCTGAATTTGTATCTGACCTACCTTCCCACTCCACCCTCAAAGCACAAGAGCTTCTCTGGACACCATGAAATGTCAGTTTTTGGCCACACTGAGTTTTCACATTGGATAAAGGAGCTTTTTTATTGCCTGCACTGAATTCTCACCTCAAAAGTGCCCTTTTGGAGAAAGTATTTAAAGACATCCAGCAGCAAAGTGTGCAAGAAGAGGGTTCTACCCTTCCCTGGGCCTGTTAAAATCCTGCTGAACCACTGATTACTGGAGACTCCTCCAGGGCAAAAAAAAAAGTTCCTTGTAAAAGATAAAGAAAACTGAAATTTCATATTAATATCAACAGACTTTGATCTAGCAATATATCTACCAAATGTTATTCCAGTATCACCCTCTAAATCTCTGTCTCCAAAATGATGTGGATTGTCAGAACTTCATACATACATTTATAAGGGACCATCTTTAATTTCATGCAAATGACAGTCCTAAATGGCCCTAGTAAAATACTCATTGTCTTCTGGTCTCATAAATTTCAAACTTCTTTCAGTTTATCATGAGCTCAGGAGATGAATCACATTCCAACTGTGCTCATCACACACTGCAGTGGCCTTGGCCTTGCACCATGTTCCTATGCTGAAATCTTAAGTTCTAACAAAGTAAAAAAGTGGATATTCAGCAAAAGTTTTAGTTATAAAAATAAAATTCTCTATAAAGTTGGGAAATTAAATGTTTTAGCGTGGTCCAAATGGATCTCTTATTTGTGTGCTTGGGGACTTGGATTAGTGGTGGCCTTAATGGTGGGGCTTGATGATCTTGGAGGACTTTCCAACGTCAATAATTCCACACTCAGTTCAAATTGATGATTATTTTGGAGCCCCATACCCTGCACTTTAAATAGTTTGTTAGCTTGAGGGTTTTGTCCAGCAATCCCATTTTTGTTATGACAGTCTCTACAATCCTTCACCAAAAAAGTTACAATGTTTTCTTGCAAAGTATTTTCTCAGAAGAAAAAATTAAAATATTCTAGTGACTTTATCCAGAAATGTCTCTGTCTTCAGAACAGAAGAGTAAAAAACCAAAGGATTTCCCAGCTCCACTCCTGCAATCCTACAGATTTTCTGACCACATAGAGAGAATAAATGTGACTGAGCAGATCTGTGGTGTGGTGTGAACTCACTGGGACCCAAACATGGCCATAATTTGGAAGATTCCTAATTAACAGCTGAGTCTTAATGAGACCATTTCCATGCTAGGATTAAAAAAAGGACCTTTCGGGTCACCCAGGAGAACATTTTGGGTCTTGCAATGCACCCAGAGCTGCGACTTGCTGTAAGAGCTGGCTCACAGTTATAAATAGCTCAACGCAATTAGCACTTGGTTAATTTACTACATTTAGGGGAAGCAATTCTCCATCTAAGCCACCTGCAGAGCTCTGGTGGCTTTAGGGACATGAATCACACCTGGCAAAGACCTCACAGCTCTTATTCTACATCAATACAGAAATTCTGCTGTGGACTTTTAGGGCTGAGAGGGTCAGAAATGAAGGTGCTGCTGCTGCTAAAGGCACTCCGTTGATTCCTAAAACCCATAGGCCCAAATCTTTCCATAAAAACATCCCAGAGGTTGCCCTGGGAAGTCAGCACTATGGAGCTAGGAGCTGGAATTACTGCGTGGATGGTTCAAGGCCCACATGAACACAAGCACTGAATTCCCCAAGGCCATGACAATAAGAGGTGGCCTTGGAGGGGATGCACAGCCAGACCAGGAGCTGTGACTGTGCCCAAAAATAAATTATTCATTTTCAAAAGGAGGCAGCAAGCCAGTGGCAGAAATGGACAGAGTTGGGACACCTCATGGAACAGAACAAAACCAAAACAGACCAAATTCACCACTGAGAACATGAAAAGGCCAAACAAACCATGACTAAGGAACCACAGGAAATGACCACAAGGGTGGACACGCTCCTCTTTCCTGTTTATCCACAGAAAGATTAAAAAATGAGACATTTCTTAACCACTGCTCAATGACTTTATTTCAGAATAAGGATGTTGTGGTCCTTCTGCATTAGGAGTACACTGCTCAAAATGTACTTGTGAGTGTAAATCTAAGATTCATTCTTTAAAATCATTCCTTTAGGTTGGTGGCAGTTGTATCACACGAAGCCTCTGTGTCCTAGCAACAACATAACTCTTGCTAAACTCAGGCAATTGGAAAATCAGTCAAATTCAGACACAATTAAGATTAAATGTCATAACTGGCAATGTATGAAAAATACTAGGCCTTCCCAATTTAACTTTTTTTTTTTTATTCTCCTCTCCATATCTTTCGCAATGATTCATGCAATGACATGAGTAATACATGGAAATAAATGAGAATTGACTTTCACTAAAATATCTGAATACAGAACATTAGTGCTTCTCTAAGCATATCTGGGTGCAGTTCCCATTCCCCTCTGAACCAAACACACACAGCTGACAAAAAGCACAAAGGTATCCAAGCTCCAAAGTGGGCTAATTTTAAACTTAAATCACATCCTAAACCTCTTTCTAAGACTCAAATTTCCTAATTTTTCCCTGACCATTTTCAACCCAACACCATTGCCCAGTCTTTGTTCATTTGCCACTGAAAGAGGGCAGATTTTAATTAGAGATGAGAAATAAATTCCTCCCAATGAGGGTGGGGCACAGGTTGCCCAGAGAAGCTGTAGCTGCTCCTGGATCTCTGGAAGTGTCTTTCCCTTTAGGGAATTCTGTCAGGAATGAACCAGTGGCTCTGTTTTACTTCTCTTTGATGCTGTATTTTCCAGTGGTTTTCCCTTTACCACAAGTTTTCTAAGCAAAGGATTTCTCCTGTGATCAATTTGGTCTCTCCCATTTCCACCTGTTGTCTTCCTCCCTGCTTACTCTTCTTCCAAAACATCTTTTTATTTAGAGAACAGAAAAACCTTGTGTGGTGGGTTCAGTTCTAAAAAACTTTCACATCACTTCTCTGAAACACTCTCACTTCAAACCAAGACACCTTGGTATGGAGAAGCCACAGGAATTGCTCATCACTGACATTAACACAGCTTTGCAAACGATGACCTTACATGAGCAATGTGTCCCCATGATCCAACCTACGCCTCCTGCACAATTTTTAGTCAGGAATGATCACATCATATCAGTTTCCTTATGCTGCTTTCCTGACTTAATTTCCTGAAGGCAAAGACAGTTTCCCAACCTTCTCTTCCAATCCCAGCTGGGCACTCAGCCTCATACCTGGTGTGCACCTGCCAGGGTTAAAGGAATGCTGGTTTAGCCCTTTCAATACTGTCAAACACATCCTTGACATCCATCTTTTGCTCAGACTGAAAAATGATAATTTTTCCTTATCTCTGGATTCCAATAATCCCTCCCCAATAAATTCTGATCTCAGAATCCCTCCAGGAGTGAAAACCAGAGCAGGTTTCAGCATCCAGCTGGGTGCATAAGTGATCTCCTGACTTGCAGGGCTCACCACAATCACTCTGTTTTCATTTGCAGCAGCTCCTGTGCAACCGTGCTGGGCAAGGCAGGTTTTCCATGGAAGATTTCAATGTGTGTGTGTCTTATCTCAGCCTCTTTTCTCTGCCATCACATCCAGGTGTTCCTGCGCAGCCCCATCCAATGTCAAATCACCCTTTCCAGGAAGAAATTCCTCCTGATGTCCAACCTGAACCTGCTCTGGCACAGCTTGAGGCCATTTCCTCTCATCCTGTCCCTGTTCCCTGGGAGCAGAGCCTGACCACACCACACTACAACCTCTAATAAGAGGATTCTGTAGAAGCCATCAAAAGAGGGATTTTTTTCCTTTCTAATTGTCTTAACAATAGCTTAAGAATAAACATAGGAAAACCTAGAAAATTCACCTCAGCTCATATGCAAATTCCAGCACTGGCAAAAGCCCTGGAGATGTGGTTTGCAGACACTACATGATCTTCCATGCTCCCTCTGCTCTTGGATAAATTTTCACCCTGCTTGAACTGTGTAAAAAATATGCATAAAGAAGCGAAGGGGAACGCTGGAGATGAGAAAAGCAGCCATGCTATGATTAAATATGAATGGTAATGCCAGAGCTTCTGATGGAAGGAAAGCAGAAAAACCACTGCAATTAAGACCAGGAACAGAGGACAAGGCATCCTCCTCTGCAGATTTCTGATATTGTGAGGAGAGTTTCCAAGGAGAAAGCTAATATCACTGTAATCCTTGCTTTTCCCAGTAAAATATATATGTTTTTGCAGAACAGGATTCACTTGTGAAGCTGTACCAACAAGTAAATTATTCATGAGAGAAGAGATAAAAGACAGAACATTTCACAGAGTAAAATATTTAAACTCCCCTATCTCTGGCAGTGTGATCATACTTGTACTAACTGGGCAGACTGGGAACCAAAATGAAGCCCAATTAAGTGCTACAAACGATGCATATAAAATTGATCAAGCTGATAAAAATGACAGCTCTCCTGTACCTATGTTTCATCTTTCATGCTGAACCAGTTCAAGGAGAACTAAGCAAAGATGCAATTAATCAGTGCTCTAACATTGTGCTACTTATCAATATGTGAGTGCAACACCTCAATAAAACAGGATGCTTAAAGGGCTGCTAAATGTATCAATATTCAATTACACAATGTTAATAAAGCCATTAAAATAGAATTAACAAGGGTTTACTCAGGAAGTATCTCTGCCTGACATTAGGTGGCTCTTTAAACATTTTCTAAAGAAATACAGTAAAAAGCTATTAAAATATTTATGCAATGCTTGCATTAGTTCTGTTTAACTGGCACAGCAGCAATAATATCAGCAGTTTTAAATGCCCTGCTTCTCAGGGCATCAGCACGATTATCCACTAGTTATGAGAGAGAAATAAATTCCCAGTCTTAGAATTTTAATGCTTTTCATTACAAAGAAAAGATCTCCAAATCCTTCATTAAAGCTCAGAGCCTCACTAAAACTAGATGCTTCCAACTCTTTGTTGAGGAACCAATATCAGAGAGTGCTGCAGCAGGAACTGGGCTGGAGATTGCCACCGAGGCTGCCCAGGTAGCCCAGAGCAAAGCTGGGGTTTGCCCCAAATCTCTGAGCTCAGGCCTCACAGGCAAAGCCTTCCTGGAGATCTCCGAAAGCAAAGGCAGATTATTTCATTCCAAGGGATTGTGCTGGTGCAGCACTTCTGGCCTCGTGGCTCCTCCTCGATTCCCCAGTAACAAAAACCCTCCCAGGACTTGTTAAATTAGCCAATGTAATGAAGTCCAATTCTGTGTTATTTGCACAGGGACTGGAAAAGATTTCGTGTTTCCATGTACATAAACAAAACCTGGCTCAGCACACCAGGGAATTAAGAGGTTTATAAAATATAAAAGACATTCACATTAATCTGTTAAACAATTCATTCTCTGCCCTGCCCTTTCCTACTAAGTGAATTCATTACTTATAAAAAATATATGTACTTGCTGCTGGCTCTTTTTTGCTGCTGGTGACTCAGTGCTGGCCCCCAACACCTTGGGGCTCTCTGGGGGGACACTGAAGCTGCCCCTGGGGCACTGGGCTGGTGGCACTAGCACTGGAAGAAAAAGAAGGTGCAAATGTTCTTTCTCCCTATTATTCAGAGGTTTTGGTGCATAAAAATGCCAGCTTTGCTGCAGGAAGTACAGACTGCACCACTGATCTGAATTAAATTATCAGGGGGTGTGGGAATGAAACAGATGAATTCACCCCCTGGAAAATCCAAAATAAAGCAGTTGCTCTGATGCTGCCCAGACAATGCTGAGTTGTTTTTTTTTTTTTCCAGGAATTGCTAAGCTCAGGGAAAATGTTGGCTTCTTGCAGGACAGTTTGGGCAAACTTCACTGAACATAAACCCATCTTTACACTGAGGCACTCACAACTCTTCCCAAGGATCTTCTGCAATTTTGATGGCTACTCCTCTAAATTAGTATAAAAATCCATATTCTTCTTTGGAAAATAACAGCACTTACTATTTAACAAGATCAAACAGGTGCTATCAAGTAAAAATATCTTAACAAGAACTGGCTTTGTTTTCCTTTTAAAAAGGTCATATCAAATCACCAGGCCCCTGGGCTCAAAGGAAGTCAAATGCATGCCCTGCTTGAATATTATCCACAGAATCCTTCGGAAAGACATTAATGTGCCACAGTTTGCATCCACAAAACAAAGTGAGGAAGATTTTAATGCTGATGCAGCTCCTCTATGAACAAAGATTGTATCAATCCAACCCAAAAGCAAGTGAAAACAGCAGCTACTTGCTCCTGACTGCTTTGTTTTCAGAAGACACTAATAAGTACCCACTTCTCTAACAATTAAATCTTTTTAGCACATCCCCTCCTCTCCTACCTAGAAAGATGTGCTCTTTCTAGTACACTTCTTCCCCAAATATTTTTGTTTTAGAAACATTTATGTTGCAATCACTGCTGAGTTTTATGCTACCTCAAAACTATCACTCAGCTAATAATGTGATATTATTTATTTGTATTTGGAGGGTTATTTTGCTGCTTATGTAGGTGTAAGGGATACATTCAATTTTTCATTCCTTAAGTAGCAAGAATCCCTGGTTTTTTATAGGTTAGATTTTTATTTGTCCAACTAAAAGCTATTAAAGGGGTCTGTGGAACTTGTTAAACTGTTGTAGCTTCCAACAATCCAGTCTTCAACTAGATGAGTTTTAAATCTAGTCAAATTCACAGAATTCACAGAATCACCAGGTTGGAAGAGACCTTCAAGATCATCGAGTCCAACCCAGCCCCAACAGCTCAGCTAAACCCTGGCACCCAGTGCCACATCCAGGCTTTGTTAAACACACCCAGGGATGGTGACTCCACTACCTCCCTGGGCAGAACATTCCAGAATTTGTTCACTCTTTCTGTAAAAAACTTCTTCCTCATGTCCAGCCTGTATTTCCCTTGGAGCAGCTCGAGGCTGTGTGCTCTGGTTGTGTCAGTGCTGCCTGGAGCAACTATTCTACAGCAATTACACTGCACCTAACAGGCACTTTATGGGAGATTTGCCCATTTTTCAGCCAAATGCAAGGGGTCTGATCACTCTTATTTTCATATTTATGGTAGAGTCATCTTTCATACAGTGAGTGTAAGGGTGTCCCTTTCAATGCCCAGCCCCAGCCAGGAGACACATCCAACACAGGAAACACTGCCGAGAGACAAATGTGGCCGCTGGATTTCTGAGTCACCCCAACACATTTATTAAGCACCGAGCTGTGCTTTTACAACTGGTCTCCATCAGAGATATTTCATCTGTTCCCAGAGCGTCATCCCTCCTAATGACTCATAATGCAGCCTCATTCCATTGAGCTTGATTTCACTGCCTCATCAGCCTCTTGTTCTCCAGGGGCAAAGCTGCTCTTTTCAGCACGCTCAGCCCACAGAGAAGTGGCCATTAACTGCAGCTCCTCATTATGTAAGAATCAGCTAATCAAGACTGACCAAGACATAACTGATGTTGTGATTGAGGAGAGGGAGACATCTGCTTGGAATTATCCAGCCCGCTGTTTCAAAACCGATAAGGCATTTACTGCCTTGGTGTTCAATTAGAGCAGGAATAAATGGCTCTGGGGGGTGGCTGGGGGAACGTGGAGTTTGCTTTCACCAATGGCTTGGGAGGGGGACAGGGATGGAGGGCACAAAGTGCAAGCAAGGCCCAGTGCTGAGGAGAAAAGGCAGAAGCTGTCTGCAAACCACGTCAGCACAAGGCACAGCTGACAGGTTCTAAGCTGCATTTGAGGGGCTGTGTGTAATGTAAAGAAAACTGTCATTTCCATGGTTTTCCAGGCTATGCTGTAAAAATATTTCTACTTCCATTTCCTAATTCTCATCCAGCTGTGTATTTCTTTTTCTTTATCTAATATCCAGAGTAAAACTAACATTCAAATGTATCAAATTCATTTCTGATGTGAATGGGAAGCCATTCCCCTGAAGTCAGAGTGGGCTGTATGTAAGTATTCCTGATTAATTTGGTGATGGAGCTTGCTTTTTTATTCCTAAATGTCACATGCAGCCTTTCTGAAGCCAAAAGTTTACGTGTTTTATTATCAGAGCACAGGAGATACATCTTCTTATTCTATCTTTTTACAGGAAAAAAACTGTAATAAAACATGACCTTTTAATGCATAATCTGTAACAGAATATGCTGGGCAGATAAAATATGTAACATGAGAAGGACTGCATTGAAACTGAAGCCTGACTGAGGCTGTAACTGAACATAACTCTTGTTTCCCTTAGGGAAAGGAAGAGCGTCAGATAGGAAGGGGACGCTGAGCTTTTCCTGGACTGAGCAACAAGAGAGACTGCAAATATGTGGGGCAGATGAAGGAACAGGCAAGCTCTGCTCTGCTCCCCTCCCGGGAGCACTGGGAGGCACAAACTGCCAGGAATAGTCCCATTCTGGGGGATCATTCCAGTGTTCTCAAATTCCCTCGTTCCTACAAAAGGCCCACTTCCACACACAGCCAGGTAGCTTTTCACAGCTACTTCAAATGAATGAGGAGCAGGTAGAAAGATAAAAGCAGAGGAATAAATTGGACCCATTTCTTGAAGGAATCTGTCTGGATTACTGAGGCCAGACATCAAAGAAGGGGGGGAAAAAGCACCCTCTTGCCAAGCTTATGTTTCCATATATGTATTTCCTCCCCGCTTTTCATATAGACTCTGCTTTTTGCATCAGCCCTCTTGGCTGATATTGCAACTCTTTGCTGCTTTTCATCTTCAAAATGTGAACAAATTCATCCCCGAGGCTCTGCTGGGAGGAAATGAGACAAATAAATGCGGGGATCCCTCCTTCCCTGCAGGGAGGTGGGAGATGGGCTGGCTGGGACAGGGCGCAGGCAGGGATGGGTTTGGGTTCCTCCAACAGCACTTTCTGCCATCCTTGGAGCCCTGAGAAACTGCTCTGTCACTTGGAAAGGAGCTGACATTTTCTGGAAAGAGTCTCAAATTCAGCATCCAGCAAACTGTCTGCTTCTCCTCGGAATTCAGCCCCATACACAGAAAAACCTTGTCCTCAAATACCTTTCACCTGCCTTTTTCTCTCTTTCTTCCCTATTTTTTTTTTTATTCTATCTTTTCCTTACCCTTCCTTTACTTTTTGGAGAGGCAGAAGTAGGTGCAGAGAGGCAGCTGTTGCAGACATGCCTGCAGCCTGAGTCACGCACGCCGCGCTCGAGAAATGGAAAAGGAGCTGTTACATCAGGGATGTTGAATCGGATCCTGCCCAGAGAAACATCCAGGAATCACACTCTGCTGTGGACACACATTCACTCCCTTCCCCTGCTCTCCCTCCTCTTTCCATGGATTTTGTGGCAGAGGAGGACCCCAAGGCTTTTAGAGAGGGGTCTGTGCACATTGGCCTCCTTCCCTGCAGCCCTGGCAGGAAAGGAATGCTTGAAATGCTGAAGACTGCCCTATTGCCTATGGAAATTCATACACACCTGGAAATCCCTCATAGGGGAGCTTGGAAAAGGGGGAAAAAAGAGAAAATAAAGAAGAAAAAGTGAAAGAAGGAAGAAAGAAAAAAAAGATAAAAGAGAGACAGGTTAGATGAACATTTATGTGGAAGCTCCTGCACTCAGTTCCTGACTGAGATCTTTAAAGGAAACTGAGGTATGAACTCTTTGCGAGAACAAAGAGTTCTCGAACAAAAAACCCCTACACTCTGTTTGTGATACAAATTTGTTCTTCTAAGGTACAGGGATGTAGCCTTGGAAGAACCATATCCCAGGACCTCAAAACACAAATTGTGTGGGGCAGATGTGAGGGGAAGGCTTTTATCTAAACTCCATGACCACAGCATGGCAAAGGTGCCAAACCTTAGCATGTAAGCACGACTGTGACATTATTATCAGGGGTTTGCTTTGGGTTGGTTTATTGGTTCTTTTAAAAAATTATGACAAAGCAGAAAAAACTTGAGGACATGAATCTCAAGTATTAGAATGAAAGACATGATAAAAAGAATCTTAAATCTTGCATCTTGCTTTTTGAAATTTTTTTCTGTTGTGATATCTCTTCCCAGTTTGTTCTGAGGTAGACACACATTGCCAGGTCTTCCTCCTCCTGCTCCTGTTTATCTCCCTTCTACTACATCCAACCCCCAGCTAAAATCCCCGGGGGCAAACTCAGGGAAGGGACAATTCCATGAATCATAAAATCGTGGAATGGTTTGGGTTGGAAGGGATCTTAAAGCTCTCCTCATTCCCCCCCTGCCATAGGCAGGGACACCTTCCACCATCCCAGGGTAGTCCAAGTGCCCGACCTGGCCTCGGGCACTGCCAGGGATCCAGGGGCAGCCACAGCTTCTCTGGGCACCCTGTGCCAGGGCCTGCCCACCCTCAGCTGTGGTTTGAAAACTTATTTAAGCCTCTCCTGTGTTTCTGAAGCCAGAAAACAATATTCACAAGTGTTTCTGAAAGTCAGGAGAATACTCTTGGGTCTGGCCCAGTCTCTTTCCAGGTGTTGTGAGGCGAGCTCCAACACCCCGGGCCATGAGGCCGCAGAGCAGAGCTCAGCGCTTCCCCCTCACTGCTTTGAGACGCTTCTCACCCTTGTCAGGAGCAAATTAAAAAAAAAAAAAAAAACCAACAAGCACAAGGATTCTGAAACCTGCCCAAGGAGCAGATAGAAAAACCACGTGAGGGACCCTCGGGAGGTTTTTGAGCCAAGCCTGGCTCCAGCTGGACGCTCCCATCCTTTTCCTGCCAACCTGCACAAGGACCTGGGACACGCGGCGCTCCTCGCCACGTGGGCTGCGCTATCAGCAGGAGATTACGAGCTTTCCAGAAGGTTTTTATCTCCTGTCTCCCCCCCGGCTATGAATTTTCTCTCCTAGAGGATTGCACGTTGCCATGTGCTCGCTGTCACGGCGCTGGGGCTGAGCTCAGCTGCCCGCAGAGGGAGGGAACAACATTCCTGCTCCTTCCCCACAGCCAGCTCTCCTCCTGACCTCTCTGCTGAGCCACGAGGCTGGAAACCTCACATTCTGCTCTGCAAAGGGAGGTTAAAACACAGCTCAGAAAATACTGGAGTCTGCTGCTGCAATGTATTCAGAGAGTGGGACCTAAAGCAGGCAAATTCTATATTAACTTTATTAACAATTGCCTATTATTGTTATACGGAACCTAAAGCAGGCTAATTCTATATTAAATTTATTAACAGTTGACTATTATTGTTGTATCTTTAACTGGAAGGGACAGCTCAGGATTGCTCTGACAGAGTGAAAAAGTAAAAACCTTGGGTTCACTTGGCTCAAAGCTGCCAGCTGATGACACTCTGGGAACTCAGGAAAACACTCGTGCAGAGAAACCAGCACCCGTCCCACCCATCAGACTGATTTTGTTTGCTGTGTGAACAGGGTCTGTAGCTCTGCAGAACACCCACAAGTGTGAAACTTCCCACACCTCAGTTTTCCCAGAGAAAAGGGTTTGATCCCTCTGTCCTTCCCTCGTGCCCAGGCTGCAGGGTGGGGACAGAGCAGCACTGACTCCCCTGACCCCAAGTGTGCCCCAAAACCAGGCTTTGGGATGTGAGTAGGACACAGCCCTCTCTTCTCTCCAGGGAATTTGGCACAGCCCCATTATCCTGCTGTTTTGTGGGCATGGGAAGAGAAGGTTGACCTTGATAGACTTTATGACAGCCACAAAAATGTCTCTGAATTTGTATTTCTGAGTCTTTTCATCCTCTCCCCTTCCAGCATGTTATATCAGCATATAAATCTCTTCTTTCACTGTTCCTTTCTTTTGGGGTATTCATGTGAGGAACTGGAACTCCTTACGGGGAACTCCTCATGTTTGTGGGGGTTGGAAATAGGTGATCTTTAAGGTCCCTTTCAACCCAAGACTTTCTATAATTCTGTGATTCTAAGCAGATAAAAAACAGATCAAGAAAGCAGCAGTTTCTCTCCTGGTGGGGCTGAACCCTTTCACTCCAAAATGACACAGCCAGAGGTAGCCCTGACCACACAACCTTGACTACCATTGCTGAAAAACACAGAGCAAGAACCTTTGTTTCTCAATGCCCATCCTAAAAATTTCCTTTTTATGCCACAAACCTGTGGGAAATACCTGTACCACTAGAAGCACAGACAATCCCATTTTTACTGTAGCTCTGGTCACTGAATTGTTATATTTTGGTGTGGTTTAGACCGTCAGACTGGTGCCATTGCAGAAGGGGGAAAACTGTTCCTTCCAGTAAAATGAAATTTTTACTTCAATTCTAGTGAAATCCCAACTGTCAGCTCAGGCTGAAATGCTGCAGTACAGCTGCCAGCTCCAGTACTTGCAGATAAACCAGGCTGAGGTCACAGTTTTTTGGCTAAGACACAGCATAGAATTATAATAGCAAGTATATTCTGACAGGTCCCAGCTCTCTGTTTGGGGTTTGTTTGTTTAGATTTGTTTCTCTCTCCGTATTTCAAGCCATTGATTCTATAGAAGCATGTCAGTTCATTAACAAATCCTGTCAGCTATTTTCTTTGGCACTGGGAATGGGTTGTTTTCCTGCTAAATTAATCCAGCTCCAGTGTCCCTTGCACACCAATCAGCGCTCCCATTCAGGAAGGTCAGGCAGAAAAGTGGAGAGAACTACTTCTTTTCTTTTAACCAAAAGGGCAAACAAAATATTGCTGAACTCTGAAGCCTCACTGTTAACTGGTCACATCAGCACTGTGCATGAAGATGGCTACTGCCTGATTTCCAGCCCAAGGAATTCTGCTGGAGCCTCCTCAATCCTGGGGAAAAGCTTTCAGAGTGACCTCCAACACTGGGCCACCACATCCCAACCCATCCTGGGTACTGTCTCTGAGAAGAAGTGGAAAATGTGCAAGGGGGACAATCAGAGATGACCTAAACCTCTGGAGATCTCTGGGATCCTAAGGGATTTATAGGATAAAACGGAGGCTTACACTGTGGCCTGAGGTGGATTTTGTCTCCTGATAAAATTGAAGAATTTTTACAGAGGGAATAAAAGGCAGCAATGTAACCTCATATATTGCCTTTTTTATATTGCTTTGTTAAGGCTGGGCTATAAACCTGACAAAAAGGAGCATAAAATGATGGGGAAATGAAGAGTGAACCCAGCTCCTCTAAAATATTCCAGCTTTTTCTTTCCATTTCCATGTTCCAATGGATACTTCCAGTGGCTCACCAAGCACAACCACACCGATGTCACCCTCACTGCGCTCTGTGCAAAGCTGGACAATGAAATCCTGGCAGAAGGAAACTGTCCAGGACACATCTGGGATGTTCTTGATGTCCTCAGGGGCAAAGCCACCCCCTTCCATACTCACCCTCATATGCCCTCAACTTATCTCAGCTTTTTATCCTTCTGTGATATCCCCAGCCTCAGGTACACACAGGAGTCAGCACTGGGAAAGTTCCCAGCATCTGTTCAGAGTTACATTTCTCTGACATTCATAATTATGACCTTTGTCAGCAGATCATGTAAGCATGAAATTAATTTTGGAAATCAGTAATTCCGCTGACTTTACCTGGATCGCTCACATGTTTAAAGTTAAAAGAACACTTAAGAGCTTTGCTGTGTACACACCTGACAGAGTGCAAAATGTTTCCAGTAGCCACAGCCTGTTCCACTCTCCAGCTCAAATTTAATCTTCCAGGGGCTCTGTTTCACTGACACAGCCCTGAACTGCTTCCCTCTAAGACCCACATGCTGCAGTCAACTTTCAAGGGATTTCTAAGTGCATACATTACTGTCCCTTGCACACAGGCAGAGCATCAGTATTACACATGTAATGCACCCCAGCCCAGTCAGCTGCTCCAAAAAGTGGTTTATTTTGCAGCTGATGGATGCTTTGCTGATTCTGGAAATCTCTCCATATGACAAGTGTTTCTAAAACATTTAAGGTACTACAGAGCTGAAGGTTCTCAAGAGTGCAATCATCTTTTGCAGCTAAATCATGGTAAGGAATGTACGTGCAATGTCAGCTTGCTCTCAGGTTTTCTGCCTGTGACAAATTGAATCCACCACAAATAATTTTGGGGTTGCAATTACAAATGGGCAGTGCCTGGAAATTAATCACCAAAGTATTTAATGAATATCCACAAAAGTAATCTCAGCAGCTGCAAGCCATTGAGATTTCAAACCCTAGGCTGTGAAGTCAGGTACCAGTAACTCTTCCAGAAGTCACTCAGGGCATCTCGCCCAGTACGTATGAACACATTTTGATGAGTCTACATATCAGAAAACACCAAGCTGACATTCAGTGTTTCCACAGATAACAGATGGTTTCACACGTTGCTCCCCACTTGGGGTTGTCTAATGCATCTGAATCATGTTTGAAATATAACTCAAGGTTTGGAAAATCTCTAAGGTTTTCAATAAATGGAGTTTAATGTCAAGACTACTCAAAGCAGCTGTTCCTCCTAACCATGGAAAATCACATCCAGGTTTTTTTTGCATGACCCAATGCAGAAATTATGTAATTTAGGGGTCCCATGCACCTCCACCCCACCATTCTCCAATGCTTTACGTGAAAGCACAGGAAGATGACAGCACACATCTCAGAGCTTCCTGTGCTGCCACTTCTTACTCCAGACAAGGTGTTTGTGTTTCTCTCTCCACTCCTACCTGCAGCCTGTGAGTAATGGCTCAATGCTTGCAAGGCATTGGAGCTCCATGTTCCACACCAATATCAGAAAGAGGGAGCAGGGCCTCATCTGCATCCTTGGAGATTCCCAGGACGCAGGGATGGGAACGCTGCTCCCTTCCCCAGGTTTTTGATGAGCTTTTCCCACCTCTGGAGTCCAGAGCCCACAGGTCCAGCCTGGCCTGCTGCCATCAGATGTTTGCTCTGCAGAAATGCAGGCTCTCATTTCTCCCCTGGGCATTATTTCCCACTCCATGCCCCTGCAGAGTCCCTGAAGCAGCAGGATGCTTGTGTCCCCTCACCTCCTGTGCCAGGGACAACAAACCCAACACCAGCACTACAGGCAGAAGAAACACAACCACAACTTCCACAGACAAGCACAAAGAGCTTGGGATTGTTTTCCCTGGGAAGCACAGCCCAGTCCTGCAGACCAGTGCCTGGTGTGATTTAAGAAACAAAAATTGACCTACACATGCACACGCTGAGAAAACTCCTGCGTGGACTTGCAACACTCAGACCATAATCTCTCAGGAAAATCAAAGTCAGAAATTATGAAGAGCAAAATGATTTTTCAAGACCATGACCAATGTTTTCCTGTGGTTTGGGATCTGTGAACTGCCTCATGTGCTACAAAAGCCAAACCCAGGCAAGGCTGACTGTCCCATTCCACAGCACTGCCTCGAAGCTCCTGCTGGGATGAGGAACCTTGTGTTGTCAACACCACACACAGCTCTTCCAGAATGCCAATCTTCAGCTGGACATCCCACCAAACTAAAAAAATCATCCCAGTTTACCCCAACTGAAAAATTATCATTGATAAATGTATTTCTTACAGAGCAGATCTCAACATCTCCAAATCCAGGCAGTCAGACCGACGCCTGTAGAGGTAATTTATTGCACTTTCCTGTCCTGCTTCTGAAAGAGGTGGAGATTGCATCTTACAGTCTTCTAAATCTGACTTTATTACAGGTACAAGAGAGTTTGGTATGTTCAGCAAGGCCTGTATTAGCAGTTTTATGGTTTTTTAATGTTTTTATGTTCTTTTAATCGCTGACATGGAATGTAAATAGTTTCCTCAATTGCTGCATACTTCCCATTCCTGCAGGAAGGCACACCCTTCGACAAAGATTAAGAGAATATAAAGTGAAATCCCTGTTTACTAAAGGAATTAAATTCTCCTCTAGTTACTGGAACACAGCAACCTGTGCATGGGGGATCTACACACCCTTCAAGGACACGTTTTCAACAGCTAAGGGGCATTTAAAATAATATCAAGGAAGCTCAAGATTTGGGCTCAATGTCAAATAATAAAGTGAATTGGAATTCATCACAGCTGGGTAATGCTTGGGTTCATCCAAATAACGAGAAATAAAAAGCATCTTGCATGGTTTTACTCCAAGAGGTGCCCCATGGTTTTCCATTGATGTTGTTCATCCCCAGCCCAAGGCAGGATGTCCCCAGCCTCCCCTGGACATTTGCTTTCACAGGCACATTCCTTCCTCCTAACACATCAAACTGCATTGCTCACATCCATACTCTGTTAAACTGAAAAAAAATACCTTTGTGGCTTTGATTCCCCAGCAGGGGAACTTGCCCAACTCACAGATCCTTGGGAACTGTTATAAAAAGTTTTCCCTAGGTTGAGAGTGATCTTTGGTTTGCCTTTGACAAACAGCATGCAGCTGTCCTGATCTGGATTCCCACCATATATCCTTGAGATTCTCTTAGAGGAAAACAGAACACTTGAGGGGTAGGCTTTGATGACTTTTTCCATTTGTCATGGACTTCCAGAGCAGTGATTTCATTCCTGTATGGTTTTGTATCCCTTTAACAACTCTGTCCATGGGACCACATCCACAGCAGTCCCTGATCCCTCTCTGAAATATCAAGGACATGAGCAGGATTTGCCAAGAACACATGGAAAAAGATGCACACAAACACAGGCTCGAGCTCAGCATTGGTCCTGGGCTGCATGAGCAGCACAACCATCCCATCATCAGCCCCTTGCCAGCAAACCCAGAGAGCTCCATTTAACATTCCAGCAGGGGTTAATCCCAAAGTCTTGACTCATCACCCTCGGTGGACACTGCATGGAGCAGATCATGGGTGCAGACAGCATTAGGAGGGATGAGTCCTCCCCAAAAAACCCCAGAGATTGTAGGATATTCCACATTCTTATAAATAAAAGGCCTTACCACAGGAAAGGAGGACAAATCCAAAAGAAATACACAGGAAAACCCTGAGAGGCAACATGTCCATTTTCAGCCCCACATAAATGCACACAACCATAGAGATTCTTGCTCTATCAGCAATGCATAAATATCCATAATCCAAACTGGAACAAAACTCTCTTGTTAGGGGACTCTTTATAGGGGACCAGAAGCAAAACTGGCCCCAAGTTAATTTTAAACCATCAATTTTAAAATTATAACCCTCCTCCAAGAGTACAAAGTGACCATGCAGCAGGGTACTTACTCATTCCTCTCCAGATCAATGACCAGACGTTTATTTTCAGCTTGAATTACAAACTGCAGCAGTGCTGGGTGGTTCTGAAAAAGGAAAACAGAGTTGGCTGAGTCCAAACCCAGAGCCCAGGGAAATGGACACATCAGGGAATCAAAGGAAGGTTTGGCTTGGAAGGGGTCCTAAGAACCATTTAGTTCCCATGGGCAGGGACACCTCCCACTGTCCCAGGCTGCTCCCAGCCCCAGTGTCCAGCCTGGCCTTGGGCACTGCCAGGGATCCAGGGGCAGCCACAGCTGCTCTGGGCACCCTGTGCCAGGGCCTGCCCACCCTCCCAGGGAACAATTTCTTCCTAATATCCAAGATGTATTTCAAATTTTTAATATGTATTTCAAGCTTTTCCTAAGGCATAATTAAGTTTCATCTTAAAGAAAGAAAGAAGTGGTGTTGCAACAATTAAGGTCATAGAATATCCTGAGTTGAAAGGGACACGTAATGATTGTCAAGTGCAAAAAACGTGAAATATCAATAAAAATATGGTCAACAGTATTATCAAGTATCTCTGTGGCAACAACAGACAAACTATTTATGCATATACAAGTATTTAAGAGAACTTTCTAAATAAAACACCAACAACAGAGTCCACAGAAATCCCAGTTGCACTCCAGCATGGATCAGGACATCTGGATTGCATTTTCAAACACCATTATGACTGCATACAGTCTTCATACTGCCTTTCCCCTGATTATAAAAACTCAGTTCTTTTTCATCTCAAGCATCCAAAGGTAAACCCAGTAATTTTTTGGGCAAGCTGTGAGAGGGGATCTGGAGCAGTGGAGGCCTAAAAACTTGCAGGAAAGGGCAATGCACCTACACAGGCTCTGGAAACTGCACTTCCAAGGAGAAAGCACAGCTTGCAATATTCTGGCTACCCTTGATCCAAAAGACTCAGCTCAAATATATTTTAAAACTGTTTACATTTAACTTACATTTCATTAAACAAACTCACTGGATTGTGCGACAGCATTTCCTTGTTTGAAATTCCAACAGTAGCTCCACAAATCAGCTGTTCTCCCATACTCTCAAGATGCTTTTCTGGAGATTTGTGTCAGCCAATTGCAGCCAGAATCATTTTAGGGTTCTAGTGTTTAATTGATTGATTTATTGAGAAGTGTGTCTGAATTTGTGATTGCTACAGTTGACCCCCGGGGGAGCCTCTGTGACAGACTGAGCATTCCCCACCCCTGGAATATTGTTGTGGTTTGTGTAGTGATAAAGGATTTTTGTAATAATATTAGAAGGTTAAATATGATTTATTAACATGACTCTATAATTTAAAGGGTTTGGGCTATTATCTGCCCAGTCTGGAGCATCCAAGCTGCTGTTTCCAGCTCTGTACAAGGAATGCCAGAATAGCTCACACAATCAGAGATAACAACTTTTCACCTCATAGGCTGAAAGGAAGAAAAACCCCCATCTCCTATTATCAGGAGACAGGCAGAGAAACCTCTGTCCTTGAAACACAACTATGAAATTTGTTTATAAAACTTTATACATAATAAAAAACCACTTTCCTATTAAAAAAATTTTTCTGCAAGCCTGCATACAGAAAAACTTATAATATGTTCACACAACACTGGAATGCAGTGATTTTCAAATTGTTTGAAAAATTAGAGATGCTTATTAAAAAGCAAAATTATTGGGAGGCTGTCATAGACTAAACAACATTGTTCAAATGAGAAATAGCTGAGAACTCCCCAGTGCTCTCAGGCTTTATTGAGCCCAGGCTGGGAGTGAGATACCATTGCTCCAGCCAAAGTGTCCTGCTCGTGAGAATCCCAACGTGCTTTCTCAGCAACAGCATTGAAATTCTGCATCTCTGTGAACTCTGCAGAAACCAGATCCCACTAGAATGCTAAATAAATGCTTCAGACTATCCTTGGCACTCAGCAAACACATGGGAGTCATTTATTGGCATGAATATTTAGAAGCAGTGTTGATTATGATTTCAATATTAGTGCATTGCTTCCAAAACCCGTGAGATCTACAGAATATGGAGTTTTGAGAGAGTAAACCACAATTAATTACAATATAACACAGTAAATAATTAAGATATTGCAGTGGCACAAATGGATTCTTTTCAGCTGAAGGCCCTCTTAATATGGAAATGACAACTATGTTTATTCATGAGTTCGCAGTGGTACTTATTTGACAGTCAATGGATGTTGGTAAAGTTGCAAAGTTAAAAAAGCAGCTGCAGAATAGAACAGGCTGTTACAAGACAAAATCATCTCTCAGAGAGTTCCTAAAGCTGAAACTTCTTCTCATGAAGCACAATAATGGCCCCAGTTATGGATGCTGCATTGCTTTGCACAAGACTCAGGTTCAGAATCTTGCTTCACCATCGATTTTTCTTTCAAACAAATGGCTCATTTCCTTCTTTTCCATCTGCGAGGAGATGGGACTATATTTTTTCTTAGTCTGACTGGAATTCATAAGCACAAATACAGCAAAAATTACCCACTGCACAGGTGTTAGGGTGACTACAAACAGAAACACTTGAAATTATAAATTGCTAATGGTAAAGAAAAATGAGTCCCTTTCAGAAAGAGGATTTGAGGTTTGTGTTTTAGTTTTTTCCTTCTCTTTTCTTAATCCATACTCCTGTGAAATTAATTCAGATTTTTTGTTTGTTAGGGCTTTTTTCTTTGGGTTTTCTTGCTGTGGCTGTGGAGCCTTCCCTAAAGTTTTTGCACATTTCTGCCACAAACCCTTACAAGTTAATTTTAAATCCCATGAGATGCAGTGATACCCTCTCCTTACAATCAATATTTTCAAAACTGAGTCGCAGGGTGAAATGGGAATGACTATAAATACAGTTATTAGGGCACTGCTTTATATTTTCTACAGAGAGTAATCAAAAAAGCACCTTGTGGGGGTACAGAGCCTCCTGCTCAGAATGTTTGAGAAAGAACCACTTGTTCTAAGTTTTCCTTAAGAACCACAAAAATAATTTCTATTCTGGTGCCACAACTTATTCCCACATTGACCCCTTTAAAATTATCCACTGTGGAAGCAAAGTGAACCAGATGAGAGTGGCATTATTTAAACCATAATGAAGATTTTTTTATGGTTCTACTTTCTTTTTTCCAAAGGCTCAAGTTTTCTACTTTTCTCCTAAAACTGCAGTTTGCCGGTTTCCTTTTTGGTAGTATTTTTTTTGTGGCACAAGAGAAGATTTCATCGATGCACACAAGTTTTTCCCTGATACCCTAAGAGGCCAAACATCAAGATGATTGAAGTAGGAATCTCCATAACTTTCCCCTCTTATTTAGAGGATTTATGTCCAAAATTGGCATCAAATTGTATTAAAAAAACAAGGAAATGCATTTCCCCCCTAATTTGCTTCTTACTTGCTTGGAGCTGAGGGGTTTTGGTTTGAACTGACGTTAGAAAAACTCAATATTCTGAAGTAAATTAGTGAAACATTAAGTCAAGGTCAAGCAAGAATTCTCACTGATAAAGCAGATTAAAAAAATTAATAAATCAGCACTTGATTAACTAGAAGATGAAGGGACAGCAGCCTATTTCTGAGTCAGAAAAGCTCTGCAGTAAAACTTCTTTAACTAGTACATGTTTCATAAGTACTACTTTTTATTTTCCCTTTTAAATCACATTGATCCTCACTGAGAAAGAGAAAAGGAAGGACAGTTTAGGGATTAAGGGCTTCCCCTGTGAACATGGGGATGGTGTTGGGAATACTGTCTAATAATAATGATATCTAGCCTCAAAATAACCCATTTTTATTCCTGAAATACTTGTGGAGAAGATACATTTGGAGAAGATTTGTTCTCCTTGGTGGGATGCCCTTTCTGAATTTTGAATGCAAAGGATTTGTCCCTGAGCAAAATCTGAATTATTGCTGGATCCCCTTTTCCTTTGGGCTGTGAGCTTTTCCCTACTGGGACTGGGAGAGAAGACTCCAAGCCTTTTTTTATTACATTTGAAGAGCAGAAAACTGATGGAATAGAGAGTCCTGACACATCTGTCTTTGCAGCTCCCTCTCTATAAGAAGAAAGGATTTTATTGACTTGAGATGCATGATTCACATACAACTTTCAATAAATTCTAGCAATTATATCATAGAAATAAAGGGAAATATCTACAGATAAGGAAAAGAGTGAAAATGAACTCAAACCAGCAGCATTAATTTGTTTGGAAACAGAAATGCATTTTCAGCTGTATCCAGAGTGTAAATCCACCGTTTGAGGATAGAGATCAGCACAAGACATAGAATCAAAAGGGGTCATTTTGCTTCTCTGGTTTCCAAGTTTCAAATTATATCCTGACAGGGCCAGACTGAAATAGGCAGGTTTGTTTAATCCAGCAAAGTGCTTTCCAGGCCCTCCAGAGCTGCTATTAACTTTGCTAAAGCCCAGCCTGAGCCAGGCTCAACTTTGCCCATGGCCAAGGTGATGTAGGCACATGCAGTGCTGAAATGGGTAAAAATTGGTAAGATAGAAAGGAAAAAATAATAACTATGAGAATTATGGCTTGTAATTAGTTGTATGCAATGTGGCTCCTGACATTCCAGAGGGAGCTAAATAAAAACCCTCCCCTCACAGAGTGTCACATTTCAAAATCAGCTGCCTGGGCTTCGGTTTGAAGACAGAGAAACTGCATCAAGTCAAACCAGATTCAATTATTTTACAGACAAAGGATTCTACCAAGGGGTCATTTGGGAGCATTTTATCACGCGCAGTTCTAAACTGTGCTAAAACCACGGATATTTGCTGTCAGCGTAAGGCTCACTTTGGAGAGAGCAGCGAGTCCAGCTCTGGGGCAGGACATGGACACGGAGCTGTTGGAGAAAGCCCTGAGGAGGCCACCAAGGTGACGAGGGAGANCACAGAGTGTCACATTTCAAAATCAGCTGCCTGGGCTTCGGTTTGAAGACAGAGAAACTGCATCAAGTCAAACCAGATTCAATTATTTTACAGACAAAGGATTCTACCAAGGGGTCATTTGGGAGCATTTTATCACGCGCAGTTCTAAACTGTGCTAAAACCACGGATATTTGCTGTCAGCGTAAGGCTCACTTTGGAGAGAGCAGCGAGTCCAGCTCTGGGGCAGGACATGGACACGGAGCTGTTGGAGAAAGCCCTGAGGAGGCCACCAAGGTGACGAGGGAGATGGAGCCCCTCTGCTCTGGGACAGGGAGAGCTGGGGGTGTTCACCTGGAGAGGAGAAGCTCCAGGGAGAGCTCAGAGCCCTTCCAGGGCCTGAAGGGGCTCCAGGAGAGCTGGAGAGGGACTGGGGACAAGGGGTGGAGGGACAGGACACAGGGAATGGCTCCCAGTGCCAGAGAGCAGGGCTGGATGGGATATTGGGAATTGGGAATTGTTCCCTGGGAGGGTGGTGAAGCCCTGGTACAGAGCAGCTGTGGCTGCCCCTGGATCCCTGGCAGTGCCCAAGGCCAGGCTGGACACTGGGGCTGGGAGCAGCCTGGGACAGTGGGAGGTGTCCCTGCCCGTGGCTGGGGCATTGTACCAGATGACCTTTAAGGTCCACATACAACCTTTAAAGTCCCTTCCAACCCAAATCTTCCTGTGATTCCATGATCCTATTTACTTTCTCCTCTACGGTCTTAAAACCTGAAATTCCAGCACAAAAAATAAGGGTCCTGAGTTTGTTATCTCCTAAGCAGAAATTAAGGACCTTTGAGATTTATCAGGTAGTCACGTTCCACACACATACATATGGTTTTTTTCTTATATCACACGAGTTAACACCAGGAATTAGAAACTGCATAACTGGGGAAAGAGTCCATTATTTGCAGCAGGGAAAAATTCCATGCCATTTTTTGCTATCTATATGAAAATACCTTTTATTTCCCTCATTTATCATACACTGACATTCTGCATTAGTGCTAAAAGGTGTAGTTACAGTATCAGATCTTGGGGCTGATATTATTCCTCTACTATCTATAAAACACAAAAAGGGAGAAGCTGGGAAATCTATAAGAAATAAAGTTACTCAGGGAATCTTACCATGGAAACTGGAACTCAATCCAACAAATGCAGGCTGTCTACAAAATATATACATTTAAGATAATTACAACTGCAACAAATGCTGTAAATTGTATGCAATGCTTTTAAATCTATAAATATTTCCTGATTTTCTTTTGGCTTTGGTTTAGAAGTGAACACAAAGTGCAACGTTTTCTGCAAACACCTCCAAGACCAGGCAATATTTCATGTGCAGGACATGAAAAGCATAAACACTTAATTCTTATGGTTTTGCAGGTTCCTGGGGGCAGCAAATTCAGCTGTGCTTTGCCTGCTCTCAGATGAGAAGGATGTATCCCTGTGGCTGCTTATAATGAGCATCAACTAAGAGAACACAGCCTTTTGCAGTTGTTTTTTTTATTTTCTTTAATGGCTTAGCAAAGACTCCCAAGCCCTTAACAAATGGGCTGAGCCAGTCCAATAATGTAGGAACCAAAGAACTTCCAAGTTTTTCCCCAAGTTTATTTTCAAGTGATTATTTCAAAGCAGAATGATCAGATTTTTGCTTTCTTGCTGACTGTACAGAGATATGGAAGATTGCTCTATCTGGAAGACACAATAGCTAAANCAATCCCCCTGCCATGGGCAGGAAAATCTTCCACCAGCTGGCAGAAACCCCCACCATGGAGCTCAAGAGATGCAGATAAAATAGGAGCACTTGGGAACGACCCTAATNGTTTTCTTTTTTTTTTCTTTTTGTCCTCTTTTTCTTAACTCCTATAGCAAAATGCAACTGCTGCCTGGAGATAGGCTTTTCCACCTTCTCCTTTTCCTGCTCCCCACACTGCCATATCATAAATATATGAAAGATTTATATATATATATATATC